>OY726526.1:2701962-2994294 GCA_963383655.1 Bathymodiolus septemdierum
TAATTTCATCCCCCTTTTTTCTAATTTGCATAATCGGTCAAAATAGGCAAAAGTTCAACGTTCATAAAAAATCCCGTAATATATGTTAAAAAGCTCATCATTATGCTTATACAGTTCAAATTTGTGCACTTTCTGGCTTAAAATAGAGCAGTTTTGGCCATTTGAAGAAATTTCTATTTTTTTGTAATGGCAGCCATCTTGGATACAGGACGGGGCTGACGGACACAATTTTGAAAATTTGTGCACTTTCTGGCTTAAAATAGAGCAGTTTTGGCCATTTGAAGAAATTTCTATTTTTAGTCATGGCAGCCATCTTGGATACAGGAAGGCGTTGAGGGACACAATTTTGAAAGGGAACCACCCAAGGATTATTTGAGCAAAGTTTGGTTGAGATTGGCTCAGTAGGTTCCGAGGAGAAGATTTTTTTTAAATTTCATCCCCCCTTTTTCTAATTTGCATAATCGGTCAAAATAGGCAAAAGTTCAACGTTCATAAAAAATCCCGTAATACATGTTAAAAAGCTCATCATTATGCTTATACAGTTTAAATTTGGGCACTTTCTGGCTTAAAATAGAGCAGTTTTGGCCATTTGAAGAAATTTCTATTTTTTTGTAATGGCAGCCATCTTGGATACAAGAGGGCGCTGACGGACACAATTTTGAAAGGGGACCACACAAGGATCGTTTCAGCAAAGTTTGGTTGAGATTGGCTCAGTAGTTTCAGAGAAGATTTTTTAAAATTTCATCCCCTTTTTTTCTAATTTGCATAATCGATCAAAATAGGCAAAAGTTCAACGTTCATAAAAAATCCCGTAATACATGTTAAAAAGCTCATCATGCTTATACAGTTCAAATTTGGGCACTTTCTGGCTTAAAATAGAGCAGTTTTGGCCATTTGAAGACATTTCTATTTCTAGTCATGATGGCCATCTTGGATACAGGATGGCGCTGACGGACACACATTTGAAAGGGGACCACCCAAGGATTATTCCAGCAAAGTTTGGTTGAGATTGGCTGAGTACTTTCAGAGGAGAAGATTTTTTTTTAATTTCATCTCCCCTTTTTTCTAATTTGCATAATCGGTCAAAATAGGCAAATGTTCAAAGTTCATAAAAAATCCCGTAATATATGTTAAAAAGCTCATCATTATGCTTATACAGTTCAAATTTGTGCACTTTCTGGCTTACAATAGAGCAGTTTTGGCCATTTGAAGAAATTTCTATTTTTAGTCATGGCAGCCATCTTGGAAACAGGACGGCGCTTACGGACACAATTTGAAAGGGGACCACCCAAGGATCATTTCAACAAAGTTTGGTTGAGATTGGCTCAGTAGTTTCAGAGGAGAAGATTTTTTTATAATTTCATCTCCCCTTTTTTCTAATTTGCATAATCGGTCAAAATAGGCAAAAGTTCAAAATTCATAAAAAAATCCCGTAATATATGTTAAAAAGCTCATCATTATGCTTATACAGTTCAAATTTGGGCATTTTCTGGCTTAAAATAGAGCAGTTTTGGCCATTTGAAGAAATTTCTATTTTTAGTCATGGCAGCCATCTTGGATACAGAAAGGCGTTGAGGGACACAATTTTGAAAGGGGACCACCCAAGGATTATTTCAGCAAAGTTTGGTTGAGATTGGCTCCGTAGTTTCAGAGAAGATTTTTTTATAATTTCATCCCCCTTTTTTCTAATTTGCATAATCGGTCAAAATAGGCAAAAGTTCAACGTTCATAAAAAATCCCGTAATATATGTTAAAAAGCTCATCATTATGCTTATACAGTTCAAATTTGTGCACTTTCTGGCTTAAAATAGAGCAGTTTTGGCCATTTGAAGAAATTTCTATTTTTTTGTAATGGCAGCCATCTTGGATACAGGACGGGGCTGACGGACACAATTTTGAAAGGGGACCACACAAGGATCGTTTCAGCAAAGTTTGGTTGAGATTGGCTCAGTAGTTTCAGAGAAGATTTTTTAAAATTTCATCCCCTTTTTTTCTAATTTGCATAATCGATCAAAATAGGCAAAAGTTCAACGTTCATAAAAAATCCCGTAATACATGTTAAAAAGCTCATCATGCTTATACAGTTCAAATTTGGGCACTTTCTGGCTTAAAATAGAGCAGTTTTGGCCATTTGAAGACATTTCTATTTCTAGTCATGATGGCCATCTTGGATACAGGATGGCGCTGACGGACACACATTTGAAAGGGGACCACCCAAGGATTATTCCAGCAAAGTTTGGTTGAGATTGGCTCAGTAGTTTCAGAGGAGAAGATTTTTTTTTAATTTCATCTCCCCTTTTTTCTAATTTGCATAATCGGTCAAAATAGGCAAATGTTCAAAGTTCATAAAAAATCCCGTAATATATGTTAAAAAGCTCATCATTATGCTTATACAGTTCAAATTTGTGCACTTTCTGGCTTACAATAGAGCAGTTTTGGCCATTTGAAGAAATTTCTATTTTTAGTCATGGCAGCCATCTTGGAAACAAGACGGCGCTTACGGACACAATTTGAAAGGGGACCACCCAAGGATCATTTCAACAAAGTTTGGTTGAGATTGGCTCAGTAGTTTCAGAGGAGAAGATTTTTTTATAATTTCATCTCCCCTTTTTTCTAATTTGCATAATCGGTCAAAATAGGCAAAAGTTCAAAATTCATCAAAAAATCCCGTAATATATGTTAAAAAGTTCATCATTATGCTTATACAGTTCAAATTTGGGCATTTTCTGGCTTAAAATAGAGCAGTTTTGGCCATTTGAAGAAATTTCTATTTTTAGTCATGGCAGCCATCTTGGATACAGAAAGGCGTTGAGGGACACAATTTTGAAAGGGGACCACCCAAGGATTATTTCAGCAAAGTTTGGTTGAGATTGGCTCCGTAGTTTCAGAGAAGATTTTTTTATAATTTCATCCCCCTTTTTTCTAATTTGCATAATCGGTCAAAATAGGCAAAAGTTCAACGTTCATAAAAAATCCCGTAATATATGTTAAAAAGCTCATCATTATGCTTATACAGTTCAAATTTGTGCACTTTCTGGCTTAAAATAGAGCAGTTTTGGCCATTTGAAGAAATTTCTATTTTTTTTAATGGCAGCCATCTTGGATACAGGACGGGGCTGACGGACACAATTTTGAAAGGGGACCACACAAGGATCGTTTCAGCAAAGTTTGGTTGAGATTGGCTCTGTAGTTTCAGAGGAGAAGATTTTTTTTTAAATTTCATCCCCCCTTTTTTCTAATTTGCATAATCGGTCAAAATAGGCAAATGTTCAAAGTTCATAAAAAATCCCGTAATATATGTTAAAAAGCTCATCATTATGCTTATACAGTTCAAATTTGTGCACTTTCTGGCTTAAAATAGAGCAGTTTTGGCCATTTGAAGAAATTTCTATTTTTAGTCATGGCAGCCATCTTGGATACAGGAAGGCGTTGAGGGACACAATTTTGAAAGGGAACCACCCTAGGATTATTTCAGCAAAGTTTGGTTGAGATTGGCTCAGTAGGTTCCGAGGAGAAGATTTTTTTAAAATTTCATCCCCTTTTTTCTAATTTGCATAATCGGTCAAAATAGGCAAAAGTTCAACGTTCATAAAAAATCCCGTAATACATGTTAAAAAGCTCATCATTATGCTTATACAGTTCAAATTTGTGCACTTTCTGGCTTACAATAGAGCAGTTTTGGCCATTTGAAGAAATTTCTATTTTTAGTCATGGCAGCCATCTTGAAAACAGGACGGCGCTGACGGACACAATTTTGAAAGGGGACCACCCAAGGATCGTTTCAGCAAAGTTTGGTTGAGATTGGCTCAGTAGTTTCAGAGAAGATTTTTTAAAATTTCATCCCCTTTTTTTCTAATTTGCATAATCGGTCAAAATAGGCAAATGTTCAAAGTTCATAAAAAATCCCGTAATATATGTTAAAAAGCTCATCATTATGCTTATACAGTTCAAATTTGTGCACTTTCTGGCTTACAATAGAGCAGTTTTGGCCATTTGAAGAAATTTCTATTTTTAGTCATGGCAGCCATCTTGAAAACAGGACGGCGCTGACGGACACATTTTGAAAAGGGACCACCCAAGGAACATTTCAGCAAAGTTTGGTTGAGATTGGCTCAGTAGTTTCAGAGGAGAAGATTTTTTTATAATTTCATCCCCCCTTTTCTAATTTGCATAATCGGTCAAAATAGGCAAAAGTTCAAAGTTCATAAAAAAATTCCGTAATATATGTTAAAAAGCTCATCATTATGCTTATACAGTTCAAATTTGGGCACTTTCTGGCTTAAAATAGAGCAGTTTTGGCCATTTGAAGAAATTTCTATTTTTAGTCATGGCGGCTATCTTGGATACAGGACGGGGCTGAAGGACACAATTTTGAAAGGGGACCACCCAAGGATCGTATCAGCAAAGTTTGGTTGAGATTGGCTCAGTAGTTTCAGAGAAGATTTTTCTTAAATTTCATCCCCCCTTTTTTCTAATTTGCATAATCGGTCAAAATAGGCAAATGTTCAAAGTTCATCAAAAATCCCGTAATATATGTTAAAAAGCTCATCATTATGCTTATACAGTTCAAATTTGGGCACTTTCTGGCTTACAATAGAGCAGTTTTGGCCATTTGAAGAAATTTCTATTTTTAGTCATGGCAGCCATCATGGAAACAGGACGGCGCTGACGGACACATTTTGAAAAGGGACCACCCAAGGAACATTTCAGCAAAGTTTGGTTGAGATTGGCTCAGTAGTTTCAGAGGAAAAGATTTTTTTTATAATTTCATCCCCCCTTTTTTCTAATTTGCATAATCGGTCAAAATAGGCAAATGTTCATAGTTCATAAAAAAATCCCGTAATATATGTTAAAAATCTCATCATTATGCTTATACAGTTCAAATTTGGGCACTTTCTGGCTTAAAATAGAGCAGTTTTGGCCATTTGAAGAAATTTCGATTTTTAGTCATGGCAGCCATCTTGGATACAGGAAGGCGATGAGGGACACAATTTTGAAAGAGGACCACCCAAGGATTATTTCAGCAAAGTTTGGTTGAGATTGGCTCAGTAGGTTCCGAGGAGAAGATTTTTTTTAAATTTCATCCCCCCTTTTTTCTAATTTGCATAATCGATCAAAATAGGCAAAAGTTCAACGTTCATAAAAAATCCCGTAATACATGTTAAAAAGCTCATCATGCTTATACAGTTCAAATTTGGGCACTTTCTGGCTTAAAATAGAGCAGTTTTGGCCATTTGAAGAAATTTCTATTTTTTGTAATGGCAGCCATCTTGGATACAGGAAGGGGCTGACGGACAGAATTTTGAAAGGGGACCACACAAGGATCGTTTCAGCAAAGTTTGGTTGAGATTGGCTCAGTAGTTTCAGAGGAGAAGATTTTTTTTAAATTTCATCCCCCCCTTTTTTCTAATTTGCATAATCGGTCAAAATAGGCAAATGTTCAAAGTTCATAAAAAATCCCGTAATATATGTTAAAAAGCTCATCATGCTTATACAGTTCAAATTTGGGCACTTTCTGGCTTAAAATAGAGCAGTTTTGGCCATTTGAAGACATTTCTATTTGTAGTCATGATGGCCATCTTGGATACAGGATGGCGCTGACGGACACACATTTGAAAGGGGACCACCCAAGGATCGTTTCAGCAAAATTTTGTTGAGATTGGCTCAGTAGTTTCAGAGGAGAAGATTTTTTTTAAATTTCATCTCCCTTTTTTCTAATTTGCATAATCGGTCAAAATAGGCAAATGTTCAAAGTTCATAAAAAATCCCGTAATATATGTTAAAAAGCTCATCATTATGCTTATACAGTTCAAATTTGTGCACTTTCTGGCTTACAATAGAGCAGTTTTGGCCATTTGAAGAAATGTCTATTTTTAGTCATGGCAGCCATCTTGGAAACAGGACGGCGCTGACGGACACATTTTGAAAGGGGACCACCCAAGGATCATCTCAGCAAAGTTTGGTTGAGATTGGCTCAGTAGTTTCAGAGGAGAAGATTTTTTTATAATTTCATCCCCTTTTTTCTAATTTGCATAATCGGTCAAAATAGGCAAAAGCTCAAAGTTCATAAAAAAATCCCATAATATATGTTAAAAAGCTCATCATTATGCTTATACAGTTCAAATTTTGACATTTTCTGGCTTAAAATAGAGGAGTTTTGGCCATTTGAAGAAATTTCTATTTTTAGTCATGGCAGCCATCTTGGATACAGGAAGGCGTTGAGGGACACAATTTTGAAAGGGGACCACCCAAGGATTATTTCAGCAAAGTTTGGTTGAGATTGGCTCAGTAGGTTCCGAGGAGAAGATTTTTTTTTAATTTCATCCCCCCTTTTTTCTAATTTGCATAATCGGTCAAAATAGGCAAAAGTTCAACGTTCATAAAAAATTACGTAATACATGTTAAAAAGCTCATCATTATGCTTATACAGTTCAAATTTGAGCACTTTCTGGCTTAAAATAGAGCAGTTTTGGCCATTTGAAGACATTTCTATTTCTAGTCATGATGGCCATCTTGGATACAGGATGGCGGTGACGGACACAAATTTGAAAGGGGACAACCCAAGGATCGTTTCAGCAAAATTTGGTTGAGATTGGCTCAGTAGTTTCAGAGGAGAAGATTTTTTTAAAATTTCATCCCCCCTTTTTTCTAATTTGCATAATCGGTCAAAATAGGCAAAAGTTCAAAGTTCATAAAAAATCCCGTAATATATGTTAAAAAGCTCATCATTATGCTTATACAGTTCAAATTTGTGCACTTTCTGGCTTAAAATAGAGCAGTTTTGGCCATTTGAAGAAATTTCTATTTTTTGTCATGGCAGCCATCTTGGATACAGGAAGGCGCTGAGGGACACAATTTTGAAAGGGGACCACCCAAGGATTATTTCAGCAAAGTTTGGTTGAGATTGGCTCAGTAGTTTCAGAGGAGAAGATTTTTTTAAAATTTCCTACCCACTTTTTTCTAATTTACATAATCGGTCAAAATAGGCAAATGTTCAAAGTTCATCAAAAATCCCGTAATATGTGTTAAAAAGGTCATCATTATGCTTATACAGTTCAAATTTGTGCACTTTCTGGCTTAAAATAAAGCAGTTTTGGCCATTTGAAGAAATTTATATTTTTAGTCATGGCAGCCATCTTGGATACAGGAAGGCGTTGAGGGACACAATTTTGAAAGAGGACCACCCAAGGATTATTTCAGCAAAGTTTGGTTGAGATTGGCTCAGTAGGTTCCGAGGAGAAGATTTTTTTTAAATTTCATCCCCCCTTTTTTCTAATTTGCATAATCGATCAAAATAGGCAAAAGTTCAACGTTCATAAAAAATCCCGTAATACATGTTAAAAAGCTCATCATGCTTATACAGTTCAAATTTGGGCACTTTCTGGCTTAAAATAGAGCAGTTTTGGCCATTTGAAGACATTTCTATTTGTAGTCATGATGGCCATCTTGGATACAGGATGGCGCTGACGGACACACATTTGAAAGGGGACCACCCAAGGATCGTTTCAGAAAAATTTGGTTGAGATTGGCTCAGTAGTTTCAGAGGAGAAGATTTTTTTTAAATTTCAACTCCCTTTTTTCTAATTTGCATAATCGGTCAAAATAGGCAAATGTTCAAAGTTCATCAAAAATCCCGTAATATATGTTAAAAAGCTCATCATTATGCTTATACAGTTCAAATTTGTGCACTTTCTGGCTTACAATAGAGCAGTTTTGGCCATTTGAAGAAATTTCTATTTTTTTGTCATGGCAGCCATCTTGGAAACAGGACGGCGCTGACGGACACAATTTGAAAGGGGACCACCCAAGGATCATTTCAACAAAGTTTGGTTGAGATTGGCTCAGTAGTTTCAGAGGAGAAGATTTTTTTATAATTTCATCTCCCCTTTTTTCTAATTTGCATAATCGGTCAAAATAGGCAAAAGTTCAAAATTCATAAAAAAATCCCGTAATATATGTTAAAAAGCTCATCATTATGCTTATACAGTTCAAATTTGGGCATTTTCTGGCTTAAAATAGAGCAGTTTTGGCCATTTGAAGAAATTTCTATTTTTAGTCATGGCAGCCATCTTGGATACAGAAAGGCGTTGAGGGACACAATTTTGAAAGGGGACCACCCAAGGATTATTTCAGCAAAGTTTGGTTGAGATTGGCTCCGTAGTTTCAGAGAAGATTTTTTTATAATTTCATCCCCCTTTTTTCTAATTTGCATAATCGGTCAAAATAGGCAAAAGTTCAACGTTCATAAAAAATCCCGTAATATATGTTAAAAAGCTCATCATTATGCTTATACAGTTCAAATTTGTGCACTTTCTGGCTTACAATAGAGCAGTTTTGGCCATTTGAAGAAATTTCTATTTTTAGTCATGGCAGCCATCTTGGAAACAGGACGGCGCTGACGGACACATTTTGAAAGGGGACCACCCAAGGATCATTTCAGCAAAGTTTGGTTGAGATTGGCTCAGTAGTTTCAGAGGAGAAGATTTTTTTATAATTTCATCCCCCTTTTTTCTAATTTGCATAATCGGTCAAAATAGGCAAAAGCTCAAAGTTCATAAAAAAATCCCATAATATATGTTAAAAACTCATCATTATGCTTATACAGTTCAAATTTGGGCATTTTCTGGCTTAAAATAGAGCAGTTTTGGCCATTTGAAGAAATTTCTATTTTTAGTCATGGCAGCCATCTTGGATACAGGAAGGCGTTGAGGGACACAATTTTGAAAGGGGACCACCCAAGGATTATTTCAGCAAAGTTTGGTTGAGATTGGCTCAGTAGGTTCCGAGGAGAAGATTTTTTTTAAATTTCATCCCCCCTTTTTTCTAATTTGCATAATCGGTCAAAATAGGCAAAAGCTCAACGTTCATAAAAAATCACGTAATACATGTTAAAAAGCTCATCATTATGCTTATACAGTTCAAATTTGGGCACTTTCTGGCTTAAAATAGAGCAGTTTTGGCCATTTGAAGACATTTCTATTTCTAGTCATGATGGCCATCTTGGATACAGGATGGCGGTGACGGACACAAATTTGAAAGGGGACCACCCAAGGATCGTTTCAGCAAAATTTGGTTGAGATTGGCTCAGTAGTTTCAGAGGAGAAGATTTTTTTAAAATTTCATCCCCCTTTTTTCTAATTTGCATAATCGGTCAAAATAGGGAAATGTTCAAAGTTCATAAAAAATCCCGTAATATATGTTAAAAAGCTCATCATTATGCTTATACAGTTCAAATTTGTGCACTTTCTGGCTTAAAATAGAGCAGTTTTGGCCATTTGAAGAAATTTCTATTTTTTTGTCATGGCAGGCATCTTGGATACAGGAAGGCGCTGAGGGACACAATTTTGAAAGGGGACCACCCAAGGATTATTTCAGCAAAGTTTGGTTGAGATTGGCTCAGTAGTTTCAGAGGAGAAGATTTTTTTAAAATTTCCTACCCCTTTTTTTCTAATTTACATAATCGGTCAAAATAGGCAAATGTTCAAAGTTCATCAAAAATCCCGTAATATATGTTAAAAAGCTCATCATTATGCTTATACAGTTCAAATTTGTGCACTTTCTGGCTTAAAATAAAGCAGTTTTGGCCATTTGAAGAAATTTCTATTTTTAGTCATGGCAGCCATCTTGGATACAGGAAGGCGTTGAGGGACACAATTTTGAAAGAGGACCACCCAAGGATTATTTCAGCAAAGTTTGGTTGAGATTGGCTCAGTAGGTTCCGAGGAGAAGATTTTTTTAAATTTCATCTCCCCTTTTTTCTAATTTGCATAATCGATCAAAATAGGCAAAAGTTCAACGTTCATAAAAAATCCCGTATTACATGTTAAAAAGCTCATCATGCTTATACAGTTCAAATTTGGGCACTTTCTGGCTTAAAATAGAGCAGTTTTGGCCATTTGAAGACATTTCTATTTCTAGTCATGATAGCCATCTTGGATACAGGATGGCGCTGACGGACACACATTTGAAAGGGGACCACCCAAGGATCGTTTCAGCAAAATTTGGTTGAGATTGGCTCAGTAGTTTCAGAGAAAAAAATTTAAAAATTTCATCCCCCTTTTTCTAATTTGCATAATCGGTCAAAATAGGCAAATGTTCAAAGTTCATAAAAAATCCCGTAATATATGTTAAAAAGCTCATCATTATGCTTATACAGTTCAAATTTGTGCACTTTCTGGCTTAAAATAGAGCAGTCTTGGCCATTTGAAGAAATTTCTATTTTTAGTCATGGCAGCCATCTTGGAAACAGGACGGCGCTGACGGACACAATTTGAAAGGGGACCACCCAAGGATCATTTCAACAAAGTTTGGTTGAGATTGGCTCAGTAGTTTCAGAGGAGAAGATTTTTTTATAATTTCATCTCCCCTTTTTTCTAATTTGCATAATCGGTCAAAATAGGCAAAAGTTCAAAATTCATAAAAAAATCCCGTAATATATGTTAAAAAGCTCATCATTATGCTTATACAGTTCAAATTTGGGCATTTTCTGGCTTAAAATAGAGCAGTTTTGGCCATTTGAAGAAATTTCTATTTTTAGTCATGGCAGCCATCTTGGATACAGAAAGGCGTTGAGGGACACAATTTTGAAAGGGGACCACCCAAGGATTATTTTAGCAAAGTTTGGTTGAGATTGGCTCCGTAGTTTCAGAGAAGATTTTTTTATAATTTCATCCCCCTTTTTTCTAATTTGCATAATCGGTCAAAATAGGCAAAAGCTCAAAGCTCATAAAAAAATCCCATAATATATGTTAAAAAGCTCATCATTATGCTTATACAGTTCAAATTTGGGCATTTTCTGGCTTAAAATAGAGCAGTTTTGGCCATTTGAAGAAATTTCTATTTTTAGTCATGGCAGCCATCTTGGATACAGGAAGGCGTTGAGGGACACAATTTTGAAAGGGGACCACCCAAGGATTATTTCAGCAAAGTTTGGTTGAGATTGGCTCAGTAGGTTCCGAGGAGAAGATTTTTTTTAAATTTCATCCCCCCTTTTTTCTAATTTGCATAATCGGTCAAAATAGGCAAAAGTTCAACGTTCATAAAAAATCACGTAATACATGTTAAAAAGCTCATCATTATGCTTATACAGTTCAAATTTGGGCACTTTCTGGCTTAAAATAGAGCAGTTTTGGCCATTTGAAGACATTTCTATTTCTAGTCATGATGGCCATCTTGGATACAGGATGGCGGTGATGGACACAAATTTGAAAGGGGACCACCCAAGGATCGTTTCAGCAAAATTTGGTTGAGATTGGCTCAGTAGTTTCAGAGGAGAAGATTTTTTAAAAATTTCATCCCCCTTTTTTCTAATTTGCATAATCGGTCAAAATAGGCAAATGTTCAAAGTTCATAAAAAATCCCGTAATATATGTTAAAAAGCTCATCATTATGCTTATACAGTTCAAATTTGTGCACTTTCTGGCTTAAAATAGAGCAGTTTTGGCCATTTGAAGAAATTTCTATTTTTTGTCATGGCAGCCATCTTGGATACAGGAAGGCGCTGAGGGACACAATTTTGAAAGGGGACCACCCAAGGATTATTTCAGCAAAGTTTGGTTGAGATTGGCTCAGTAGTTTCAGAGGAGAAGATTTTTTTAAAATTTCCTATCCCCTTTTTTCTAATTTACATAATCGGTCAAAATAGGCAAATGTTCAAAGTTCATAAAAAATCCCGTAATATATGTTAAAAAGCTCATCATTATGCTTATACAGTTCAAATTTGTGCACTTTCTGGCTTAAAATAAAGCAGTTTTGGCCATTTGAAGAAATTTATATTTTTAGTCATGGCAGCCATCTTGGATACAGGAAGGCGTTGAGGGACACAATTTTGAAAGAGGACCACCCAAGGATTATTTCAGCAAAGTTTGGTTGAGATTGGCTCAGTAGGTTCCGAGGAGAAGATTTTTTTTAAATTTCATCCCCCCCTTTTTTCTAATTTGCATAATCGATCAAAATAGGCAAAAGTTCAACGTTCATAAAAAATCCCGTATTACATGTTAAAAAGCTCATCATGCTTATACAGTTCAAATTTGGGCACTTTCTGGCTTAAAATAGAGCAGTTTTGGCCATTTGAAGACATTTCTATTTCTAGTCATGATAGCCATCTTGGATACAGGATGGCGCTGACGGACACACATTTGAAAGGGGACCACCCAAGGATCGTTTCAGCAAAATTTGGTTGAGATTGGCTCAGTAGTTTCAGAGAAGATTTTTTAAAAATTTCATCCCCCTTTTTCTAATTTGCATAATCGGTCAAAATAGGCAAATGTTCAAAGTTCATAAAAAATCCCGTAATATATGTTAAAAAGCTCATCATTATGCTTATACAGTTCAAATTTGTGCACTTTCTGGCTTAAAATAGAGCAGTCTTGGCCATTTGAAGAAATTTCTATTTTTAGTCATGGCAGCCATCTTGGATACAGGAAGGCGCTGAGGGACACAATTTTGAAAGGGGACCACCCAAGGATTATTTCAGCAAAGTTTGGTTGAGATTGGCTCAGTAGTTTCCGAGGAGAAGATTTTTTTTAAATTTCATCCCCCCTTTTTTCTAATTTGCATAATCGGTCAAAATAGGCAAATGTTCAAAGTTCATAAAAAATCCCGTAATATATGTTAAAAAGCTCATCATTATGCTTATACAGTTCAAATTTGTGCACTTTCTGGCTTACAATAGAGTAGTTTTGGCCATTTGAAGAAATTTCTATTTTTAGTCATGGCAGCCATCTTGGAAACAGGACGGCGCTGACGGACACAATTTGAAAGGGGACCACCCAAGGATCATTTCAACAAAGTTTGGTTGAGATTGGCTCAGTAGTTTCAGAGGAGAAGATTTTTTTAAAATTTCATCTCCCCTTTTTTCTAATTTGCATAATCGGTCAAAATAGGCAAAAGTTCAAAATTCATAAAAAAATCCCGTAATATATGTTAAAAAGCTCATCATTATGCTTATACAGTTCAAATTTGTGCACTTTCTGGCTTAAAATAGAGCAGTTTTGGCCATTTGAAGAAATTTCTATTTTTAGTCATGGCAGCCATCTTGGATACAGGAAGGCGCTGAGGGACACAATTTTGAAAGGGGACCACCCAAGGATTATTTCAGCAAAGTTTGGTTGAGATTGGCTCAGTAGTTTCAGAGGAGAAGATTTTTTTTAAATTTCATCTCCCCTTTTTTCTAATTTGCATAATCGGTCAAAATAGGCAAATGTTCAAAGTTCATAAAAAATCCCGTAATATATGTTAAAAAGCTCATCATTATGCTTATACAGTTCAAATTTGTGCACTTTCTGGCTTACAATAGAGCAGTTTTGGCCATTTGAAGAAATTTCTATTTTTAGTCATGGCAGCCATCTTGGAAACAGGACGGCGCTGACGGACACAATTTGAAAGGGGACCACCCAAGGATCATTTCAACAAAGTTTGGTTGAGATTGGCTCAGTAGTTTCAGAGGAGAAGATTTTTTTTATAATTTCATCTCCCCTTTTTTCTAATTTGCATAATCGGTCAAAATAGGCAAAAGTTCAAAATTCATAAAAAAATCCCGTAATATATGTTAAAAAGCTCATCATTATGCTTATGCAGTTCAAATTTGGGCATTTTCTGGCTTAAAATAGAGCAGTTTTGGCCATTTGAAGAAATTTCTATTTTTAGTCATGGCAGCCATCTTGGATACAGAAAGGCGTTGAGGGACACAAATTTGAAAGGGGACCACCCAAGGATTATTTTAGCAAAGTTTGGTTGAGATTGGCTCCGTAGTTTCAGAGAAGATTTTTTTATAATTTCATCCCCCTTTTTTCTAATTTGCATAATCGGTCAAAATAGGCAAAAGTTCAACGTTCATAAAAAATCCCGTAATATATGTTAAAAAGCTCATCATTATGCTTATACAGTTCAAATTTGTGCACTTTCTGGCTTACAATAGAGCAGTTTTGGCCATTTGAAGAAATTTCTATTTTTAGTCATGGCAGCCATCTTGGAAACAGGACGGCGCTGACGGACACATTTTGAAAGGGGACCACCCAAGGATCATTTCAGCAAAGTTTGGTTGAGATTGGCTCAGTAGTTTCAGAGGAGAAGATTTTTTTATAATTTCATCCCCCTTTTTTCTAATTTGCATAATCGGTCAAAATAGGCAAAAGCTCAAAATTCATAAAAAAATCCCATAATATATGTTAAAAAGCTCATCATTATGCTTATACAGTTCAAATTTGGGCACTTTCTGGCTTAAAATAGAGCAGTTTTGGCCATTTGAAGACATTTCTATTTCTAGTCATGATAGCCATCTTGGATACAGGATGGCGCTGACGGACACACATTTGAAAGGGGACCACCCAAGGATCGTTTCAGCAAAATTTGGTTGAGATTGGCTCAGTAGTTTCAGAGAAAAAAATTTAAAAATTTCATCCCCCTTTTTCTAATTTGCATAATCGGTCAAAATAGGCAAATGTTCAAAGTTCATAAAAAATCCCGTAATATATGTTAAAAAGCTCATCATTATGCTTATACAGTTCAAATGTGTGCACTTTCTGGCTTAAAATAGAGCAGTCTTGGCCATTTGAAGAAATTTCTATTTTTAGTCATGGCAGCCATCTTGGAAACAGGACGGCGCTGACGGACACAATTTGAAAGGGGACCACCCAAGGATCATTTCAACAAAGTTTGGTTGAGATTGGCTCAGTAGTTTCAGAGGAGAAGATTTTTTTATAATTTCATCTCCCCTTTTTTCTAATTTGCATAATCGGTCAAAATAGGCAAAAGTTCAAAATTCATAAAAAAATCCCGTAATATATGTTAAAAAGCTCATCATTATGCTTATACAGTTCAAATTTGGGCATTTTCTGGCTTTAAATAGAGCAGTTTTGGCCATTTGAAGAAATTTCTATTTTTAGTCATGGCAGCCATCTTGGATACAGAAAGGCGTTGAGGGACACAATTTTGAAAGGGGACCACCCAAGGATTATTTTAGCAAAGTTTGGTTGAGATTGGCTCCGTAGTTTCAGAGAAGATTTTTTTATAATTTCATCCCCCTTTTTTCTAATTTGCATAATCGGTCAAAATAGGCAAAAGTTCAACGTTCATAAAAAATCCCGTAATATATGTTAAAAAGCTCATCATTATGCTTATACAGTTCAAATTTGTGCACTTTCTGGCTTAAAATAGAGCAGTTTTGGCCATTTGAAGAAATTTCTATTTTTTTGTAATGGCAGCCATCTTGGATACAGGACGGGGCTGACGGACACATTTTGAAAGGGGACCACCCAAGGATCATTTCAGCAAAGTTTGGTTGAGATTGGCTCAGTAGTTTCAGAGGAGAAGATTTTTTTATAATTTCATCCCCCTTTTTTCTAATTTGCATAATCGGTCAAAATAGGCAAAAGCTCAAAGCTCATAAAAAAATCCCATAATATATGTTAAAAAGCTCATCATTATGCTTATACAGTTCAAATTTGGGCATTTTCTGGCTTAAAATAGAGCAGTTTTGGCCATTTGAAGAAATTTCTATTTTTAGTCATGGCAGCCATCTTGGATACAGGAAGGCGTTGAGGGACACAATTTTGAAAGGGGACCACCCAAGGATTATTTCAGCAAAGTTTGGTTGAGATTGGCTCAGTAGGTTCCGAGGAGAAGATTTTTTTTAAATTTCATCCCCCCTTTTTTCTAATTTGCATAATCGGTCAAAATAGGCAAAAGTTCAACGTTCATAAAAAATCACGTAATACATGTTAAAAAGCTCATCATTATGCTTATACAGTTCAAATTTGGGCACTTTCTGGCTTAAAATAGAGCAGTTTTGGCCATTTGAAGACATTTCTATTTCTAGTCATGATGGTCATCTTGGATACAGGATGGCGGTGATGGACACAAATTTGAAAGGGGACCACCCAAGGATCGTTTCAGCAAAATTTGGTTGAGATTGGCTCAGTAGTTTCAGAGGAGAAGATTTTTTAAAAATTTCATCCCCCTTTTTTCTAATTTGCATAATCGGTCAAAATAGGCAAATGTTCAAAGTTCATAAAAAATCCCGTAATATATGTTAAAAAGCTCATCATTATGCTTATACAGTTCAAATTTGTGCACTTTCTGGCTTAAAATAGAGCAGTTTTGGCCATTTGAAGAAATTTCTATTTTTTGTCATGGCAGCCATCTTGGATACAGGAAGGCGCTGAGGGACACAATTTTGAAAGGGGACCACCCAAGGATTATTTCAGCAAAGTTTGGTTGAGATTGGCTCAGTAGTTTCAGAGGAGAAGATTTTTTTAAAATTTCCTATCCCCTTTTTTCTAATTTACATAATCGGTCAAAATAGGCAAATGTTCAAAGTTCATAAAAAATCCCGTAATATATGTTAAAAAGCTCATCATTATGCTTATACAGTTCAAATTTGTGCACTTTCTGGCTTAAAATAAAGCAGTTTTGGTCATTTGAAGAAATTTATATTTTTAGTCATGGCAGCCATCTTGGATACAGGAAGGCGTTGAGGGACACAATTTTGAAAGAGGACCACCCAAGGATTATTTCAGCAAAGTTTGGTTGAGATTGGCTCAGTAGTTTCAGAGGAGAAGATTTTTTTTAAATTTCATCTCCCCTTTTTTCTAATTTGCATAATCGGTCAAAATAGGCAAATGTTCAAAGTTCATAAAAAATCCCGTAATATATGTTAAAAAGCTCATCATTATGCTTATACAGTTCAAATTTGTGCACTTTCTGGCTTACAATAGAGCAGTTTTGGCCATTTGAAGAAATTTCTATTTTTAGTCATGGCAGCCATCTTGGAAACAGGACGGCGCTGACGGACACAATTTGAAAGGGGACCACCCAAGGATCATTTCAACAAAGTTTGGTTGAGATTGGCTCAGTAGTTTCAGAGGAGAAGATTTTTTTATAATTTCATCTCCCCTTTTTTCTAATTTGCATAATCGGTCAAAATAGGCAAAAGTTCAAAATTCATAAAAAAATCCCGTAATATATGTTAAAAAGCTCATCATTATGCTTATGCAGTTCAAATTTGGGCATTTTCTGGCTTAAAATAGAGCAGTTTTGGCCATTTGAAGAAATTTCTATTTTTAGTCATGGCAGCCATCTTGGATACAGAAAGGCGTTGAGGGACACAATTTTGAAAGGGGACCACCCAAGGATTATTTTAGCAAAGTTTGGTTGAGATTGGCTCCGTAGTTTCAGAGAAGATTTTTTTATAATTTCATCCCCCTTTTTTATAATTTGCATAATCGGTCAAAATAGGCAAAAGTTCAACGTTCATAAAAAATCCCGTAATATATGTTAAAAAGCTCATCATTATGCTTATACAGTTCAAATTTGTGCACTTTCTGGCTTAAAATAGAGCAGTTTTGGCCATTTGAAGAAATTTCTATTTTTTTGTAATGGCAGCCATCTTGGATACAGGACGGGGCTGACGGACACAATTTTGAAAGGGGACCACACAAGGATCGTTCCAGCAAAGTTTGGTTGAGATTGGCTCAGTAGTTTCAGAGGAGAAGATTTTTTTTAAATTTCATCCCCCCCTTTTTTCTAATTTGCATAATCGGTCAAAATAGGCAAATGTTCAAAGTTCATCAAAAATCCCGTAATATATGTTAAAAAGCTCATCATTATGCTTATACAGTTCAAATTTGTGCACTTTCTGGCTTACAATAGAGCAGTTTTGGCCATTTGAAGAAATTTCTATTTTTAGTCATGGCAGCCATCTTGGAAACAGGACGGCGCTGACGGACACATTTTGAAAGGGGACCACCCAAGGATCATTTCAGCAAAGTTTGGTTGAGATTGGCTCAGTAGTTTCAGAGGAGAAGATTTTTTTATAATTTCATCCCCCTTTTTTCTAATTTGCATAATCGGTCAAAATAGGCAAAAGCTCAAAATTCATAAAAAAATCCCATAATATATGTCAAAAAGCTCATCATTATGCTTATACAGTTCAAATTTGGGCATTTTCTGGCTTAAAATAGAGCAGTTTTGGCCATTTGAAGACATTTCTATTTCTAGTCATGATGGCCATCTTGGATGCAGGATGGCGCTGACGGACACACATTTGAAAGGGGACCACCCAAGGATCGTTTCAGTAAAATTTGGTTGAGATTGGCTCAGTAGTTTCAGAGAAGATTTTTTAAAAATTTCATCCCCCTTTTTCTAATTTGCATAATCGGTCAAAATAGGCAAATGTTCAAAGTTCATAAAAAATCCCGTAATATATGTTAAAAAGCTCATCATTATGCTTATACAGTTCAAATTTGTGCACTTTCTGGCTTAAAATAGAGCAGTCTTGGCCATTTGAAGAAATTTCTATTTTTAGTCATGGCAGCCATCTTGGATACAGGAAGGCGCTGAGGGACACAATTTTGAAAGGGGACCACCCAAGGATTATTTCAGCAAAGTTTGGTTGAGATTGGCTCAGTAGTTTCAGAGGAGAAGATTTTTTTTAAATTTCATCTCCCCTTTTTTCTAATTTGCATAATCGGTCAAAATAGGCAAATGTTCAAAGTTCATAAAAAATCCCGTAATATATGTTAAAAAGCTCATCATTATGCTTATACAGTTCAAATTTGTGCACTTTCTGGCTTACAATAGAGCAGTTTTGGCCATTTGAAGAAATTTCTATTTTTAGTCATGGCAGCCATCTTGGAAACAGGACGGCGCTGACGGACACAATTTGAAAGGGGACCACCCAAGGATCATTTCAACAAAGTTTGGTTGAGATTGGCTCAGTAGTTTCAGAGGAGAAGATTTTTTTATAATTTCATCTCCCCTTTTTTCTAATTTGCATAATCGGTCAAAATAGGCAAAAGTTCAAAATTCATAAAAAAATCCCGTAATATATGTTAAAAAGCTCATCATTATGCTTATACAGTTCAAATTTGGGCATTTTCTGGCTTAAAATAGAGCAGTTTTGGCCATTTGAAGAAATTTCTATTTTTAGTCATGGCAGCCATCTTGGATACAGAAAGGCGTTGAGGGACACAATTTTGAAAGGGGACCACCCAAGGATTATTTTAGCAAAGTTTGGTTGAGATTGGCTCCGTAGTTTCAGAGAAGATTTTTTTATAATTTCATCCCCCTTTTTTCTAATTTGCATAATCGGTCAAAATAGGCAAAAGTTCAACGTTCATAAAAAATCCCGTAATATATGTTAAAAAGCTCATCATTATGCTTATACAGTTCAAATTTGTGCACTTTCTGGCTTAAAATAGAGCAGTTTTGGCCATTTGAAGAAATTTCTATTTTTTTGTAATGGCAGCCATCTTGGATACAGGACGGGGCTGACGGACACAATTTTGAAAGGGGACCACACAAGGATCGTTCCAGCAAAGTTTGGTTGAGATTGGCTCAGTAGTTTCAGAGGAGAAGATTTTTTTTTAATTTCATCCCCCCCTTTTTTCTAATTTGCATAATCGGTCAAAATAGGCAAATGTTCAAAGTTCATCAAAAATCCCGTAATATATGTTAAAAAGCTCATCATTATGCTTATACAGTTCAAATTTGTGCACTTTCTGGCTTACAATAGAGCAGTTTTGGCCATTTGAAGAAATTTCTATTTTTAGTCATGGCAGCCATCTTGGAAACAGGACGGCGCTGACGGACACATTTTGAAAGGGGACCACCCAAGGATCATTTCAGCAAAGTTTGGTTGAGATTGGCTCAGTAGTTTCAGAGGAGAAGATTTTTTTATAATTTCATCCCCCTTTTTTCTAATTTGCATAATCGGTCAAAATAGGCAAAAGCTCAAAATTCATAAAAAAATCCCATAATATATGTCAAAAAGCTCATCATTATGCTTATACAGTTCAAATTTGGGCATTTTCTGGCTTAAAATAGAGCAGTTTTGGCCATTTGAAGACATTTCTATTTCTAGTCATGATGGCCATCTTGGATGCAGGATGGCGCTGACGGACACACATTTGAAAGGGGACCACCCAAGGATCGTTTCAGTAAAATTTGGTTGAGATTGGCTCAGTAGTTTCAGAGAAGATTTTTTAAAAATTTCATCCCCCTTTTTCTAATTTGCATAATCGGTCAAAATAGGCAAATGTTCAAAGTTCATAAAAAATCCCGTAATATATGTTAAAAAGCTCATCATTATGCTTATACAGTTCAAATTTGTGCACTTTCTGGCTTGAAATAGAGCAGTCTTGGCCATTTGAAGAAATTTCTATTTTTAGTCATGGCAGCCATCTTGGATACAGGAAGGCGCTGAGGGACACAATTTTGAAAGGGGACCACCCAAGGATTATTTCAGCAAAGTTTGGTTGAGATTGGCTCAGTAGTTTCAGAGGAGAAGATTTTTTTTAAATTTCATCTCCCCTTTTTTCTAATTTGCATAATCGGTCAAAATAGGCAAATGTTCAAAGTTCATAAAAAATCCCGTAATATATGTTAAAAAGCTCATCATTATGCTTATACAGTTCAAATTTGTGCACTTTCTGGCTTACAATAGAGCAGTTTTGGCCATTTGAAGAAATTTCTATTTTTAGTCATGGCAGCCATCTTGGAAACAGGACGGCGCTGACGGACACAATTTGAAATGGGACCACCCAAGGATCATTTCAACAAAGTTTGGTTGAGATTGGCTCAGTAGTTTCAGAGGAGAAGATTTTTTTATAATTTCATCTCCCCTTTTTTCTAATTTGCATAATCGGTCAAAATAGGCAAAAGTTCAAAATTCATAAAAAAATCCCGTAATATATGTTAAAAAGCTCATCATTATGCTTATACAGTTCAAATTTGGGCATTTTCTGGCTTAAAATAGAGCAGTTTTGGCCATTTGAAGAAATTTCTATTTTTAGTCATGGCAGCCATCTTGGATACAGAAAGGCGTTGAGGTACACAATTTTGAAAGGGGACCACCCAAGGATTATTTTAGCAAAGTTTGGTTGAGATTGGCTCCGTAGTTTCAGAGAAGATTTTTTTATAATTTCATCCCCCTTTTTTCTAATTTGCATAATCGGTCAAAATAGGCAAAAGTTCAACGTTCATAAAAAATCCCGTAATATATGTTAAAAAGCTCATCATTATGCTTATACAGTTCAAATTTGTGCACTTTCTGGCTTAAAATAGAGCAGTTTTGGCCATTTGAAGAAATTTCTATTTTTTTGTAATGGCAGCCATCTTGGATACAGGACGGGGCTGACGGACACAATTTTGAAAGGGGACCACACAAGGATCGTTTCAGCAAAGTTTGGTTGAGATTGGCTCAGTAGTTTCAGAGGAGAAGATTTTTTTTAAATTTCATCCCCCCCCTTTTTTCTAATTTGCATAATCGGTCAAAATAGGCAAATGTTCAAAGTTCATCAAAAATCCCGTAATATATGTTAAAAAGCTCATCATTATGCTTATACAGTTCAAATTTGTGCACTTTCTGGCTTACAATAGAGCAGTTTTGGCCATTTGAAGAAATTTCTATTTTTATTCATGGCAGCCATCTTGGAAACAGGACGGCGATGACGGACACATTTTGAAAGGGGACCACCCAAGGATCATTTCAGCAAAGTTTGGTTGAGATTGGCTCAGTAGTTTCAGAGGAGAAGATTTTTTTATAATTTCATCCCCCTTTTTTCTAATTTGCATAATCGGTCAAAATAGGCAAAAGCTCAAAATTCATAAAAAAATCCCATAATATATGTTAAAAAGCTCATCATTATGCTTATACAGTTCAAATTTAGGCATTTTCTGGCTTAAAATAGAGCAGTTTTGGCCATTTGAAGAAATTTCTATTTTTAGTCATGGCAGCCATCTTGGATACAGGAAGGCGTTGAGGGACACAATTTTGAAAGGGGACCACCCAAGGATTATTTCAGCAAAGTTTGGTTGAGATTGGCTCAGTAGTTTCAGAGGAGAAGATTTTTTTTTAATTTCATCCCCCCCCTTTTTTCTAATTTGCATAATCGGTCAAAATAGGCAAATGTTCAAAGTTCATCAAAAATCCCGTAATATATGTTAAAAAGCTCATCATTATGCTTATACAGTTCAAATTTGTGCACTTTCTGGCTTACAATAGAGCAGTTTTGGCCATTTGAAGAAATTTCTATTTTTATTCATGGCAGCCATCTTGGAAACAGGACGGCGCTGACGGACACATTTTGAAAGGGGACCACCCAAGGATCATTTCAGCAAAGTTTGGTTGAGATTGGCTCAGTAGTTTCAGAGGAGAAGATTTTTTTATAATTTCATCCCCCTTTTTTCTAATTTGCATAATCGGTCAAAATAGGCAAAAGCTCAAAATTCATAAAAAAATCCCATAATATATCTTAAAAAGCTCATCATTATGCTTATACAGTTCAAATTTGGGCATTTTCTGGCTTAAAATAGAGCAGTTTTGGCCATTTGAAGAAATTTCTATTTTTAGTCATGGCAGCCATCTTGGATACAGGAAGGCGTTGAGGGACACAATTTTGAAAGGGGACCACCCAAGGATTATTTCAGGAAAGTTTGGTTGAGATTGGCTCAGTAGGTTCCGAGGAGAAGATTTTTTTAAATTTCATCCCCCTTTTTTCTAATTTGCATAATCGGTCAAAATAGGCAAAAGTTCAACGTTCATAAAAAATCACGTAATACATGTTAAAAAGCTCATCATTATGCTTATACAGTTCAAATTTGGGCACTTTCTGGCTTAAAATAGAGCAGTTTTGGCCATTTGAAGACATTTCTATTTCTAGTCATGATGGCCATCTTGGATACAGGATGGCGGTGACGGACACAAATTTGAAAGGGGACCACCCAAGGATCGTCTCAGCAAAATTTGGTTGAGATTGGCTCAGTAGTTTCAGAGAAGATTTTTAAAAAATTTCATCCCCCCTTTTTCTAATTTGCATAATCGGTCAAAATAGGCAAATGTTCAAAGTTCATAAAAAATCCCGTAATATATGTTAAAAAGCTCATCATTATGCTTATACAGTTCAAATTTGTGCACTTTCTGGCTTAAAATAGAGCAGTCTTGGCCATTTGAAGAAATTTCTATTTTTAGTCATGGCAGCCATCTTGGATACAGGAAGGCGCTGAGGGAGACAATTTTGAAAGGGGACCACCCAAGGATTATTTCAGCAAAGTTTGGTTGAGATTGGCTCAGTAGTTTCAGAGGAGATGATTTTTTTTAAATTTCATCTCCCCTTTTTTCTAATTTGCATAATCGGTCAAAATAGGCAAATGTTCAAAGTTCATAAAAAATCCCGTAATATATGTTAAAAAGCTCATCATTATGCTTATACAGTTCAAATTTGTGCACTTTCTGGCTTACAATAGAGCAGTTTTGGCCATTTGAAGAAATTTCTATTTTTAGTCATGGCAGCCATCTTGGAAACAGGACGGCGCTGACGGACACAATTTGAAAGGGGACCACCCAAGGATCATTTCAACAAAGTTTGGTTGAGATTGGCTCAGTAGTTTCAGAGGAGAAGATTTTTTAAAATTTCATCTCCCCTTTTTTCTAATTTGCATAATCGGTCAAAATAGGCAAAAGTTCAAAATTCATAAAAAAATCCGTAATATATGTTAAAAAGCTCATCATTATGCTTATACAGTTCAAATTTGGGCATTTTCTGGCTTAAAATAGAGCAGTTTTGGCCATTTGTAGAAATTTCTATTTTTAGTCATGGCAGCCATCTTGGATACAGAAAGGCGTTGAGGGACACAATTTTGAAAGGGGACCACCCAAGGATTATTTCAGCAAAGTTTGGTTGAGATTGGCTCCGTAGTTTCAGAGAAGATTTTTTTATAATTTCATCCCCCTTTTTTCTAATTTGCATAATCGGTCAAAATAGGCAAAAGTTCAACGTTCATAAAAAATCCCGTAATATATGTTAAAAAGCTCATCATTATGCTTATACAGTTCAAATTTGTGCACTTTCTGGCTTAAAATAGAGCAGTTTTGGCCATTTGAAGAAATTTCTATTTTTTTGTAATGGCAGCCATCTTGGATACAGGACGGGGCTGACGGACACAATTTTGAAAGGGGACCACACAAGGATCGTTTCAGCAAAGTTTGGTTGAGATTGGCTCAGTAGTTTCAGAGGAGAAGATTTTTTTTAAATTTCATCCCCCCTTTTTTCTAATTTGCATAATCGGTCAAAATAGGCAAATGTTCAAAGTTCATAAAAAATCCCGTAATATATGTTAAAAAGCTCATCATTATGCTTATACAGTTCAAATTTGTGCACTTTCTGGCTTACAATAGAGCAGTTTTGGCCATTTGAAGAAATTTCTATTTTTAGTCATGGCAGCCATCTTGGAAACAGGACGGCGCTGACGGACACATTTTGAAAGGGGACCACCCAAGGATCATTTCAGCAAAGTTTGGTTGAGATTGGCTCAGTAGTTTCAGAGGAGAAGATTTTTTTTAAATTTCATCCCCCCCTTTTTTCTAATTTGCATAATCGGTCAAAATAGGCAAATGTTCAAAGTTCATAAAAAATCCCGTAATATATGTTAAAAAGCTCATCATTATGCTTATACAGTTCAAATTTGTGCATTTTCTGGCTTAAAATAGAGCAGTTTTGGCGATTTGAAGAAATTTCTATTTTTAGTCATGGCAGCCATCTTGGATACAGGAAGGCGTTGAGGGACACAATTTTGAAAGGGGACCACCCAAGGATTATTTCAGCAAAGTTTGGTTGAGATTGGCTCAGTAGGTTCCGAGGAGAAGATTTTTTTTAAATTTCATCCCCCCTTTTTTCTAATTTGCATAATCGGTCAAAATAGGCAAAAGTTCAACGTTCATAAAAAATCACGTAATACATGTTAAAAAGCTCATCATTATGCTTATACAGTTCAAATTTGGGCACTTTCTGGCTTAAAATAGAGCAGTTTTGGCCATTTGAAGACATTTCTATTTCTAGTCATGATGGCCATCTTGGATACAGGATGGCGGTGACGGACACAAATTTGAAAGGGGACCACCCAAGGATCGTCTCAGCAAAATTTGGTTGAGATTGGCTGAGTAGTTTCAGAGGAGAAGATTTTTTTAAAATTTCATCCCCCCTTTTTCTAATTTGCATAATCGGTCAAAATAGGCAAATGTTCAAAGTTCATAAAAAATCCCGTAATATATGTTAAAAAGCTCATCATTATGCTTATACAGTTCAAATTTGTGCACTTTCTGGCTTAAAATAGAGCAGTTTTGGCCATTTGAAGAAATTTATATTTTTTGTCATGGCAGCCATCTTGGATACAGGAAGGCGCTGAGGGACACAATTTTGAAAGGGGACCACCCAAGGATTATTTCAGCAAAGTTTGGTTGAGATTGGCTCAATAGTTTCAGAGGAGAAGATTTTTTTTAAATTTCATCCCCCCTTTTTTCTAATTTGCATAATCGGTCAAAATAGGCAAATGTTCAAAGTTCATAAAAAATCCCGTAATATATGTTAAAAAGCTCATCATTATGCTTATACAGTTCAAATTTGTGCACTTTCTGGCTTACAATAGAGCAGTTTTGGCCATTTGAAGAAATTTCTATTTTTAGTAATGGCAGCCATCTTGGAAACAGGACGGCGCTGACGGACACATTTTGAAAGGGGACCACCCAAGGATCATTTCAACAAAGTTTGGTTGAGATTGGCTCAGTAGTTTCAGAGGAGAAGATTTTTTTATAATTTCATCCCCCTTTTTTCTAATTTGCATAATCGGTCAAAATAGGCAAAAGTTCAACGTTCATAAAAAATCCCGTAATATATGTTAAAAAGCTCATCATTATGCTTATACAGTTCAAATTTGTGCACTTTCTGGCTTAAAATAGAGCAGTTTTGGCCATTTGAAGAAATTTCTATTTTTTTGTAATGGCAGCCATCTTGGATACAGGACGGGCTGACGGACACAATTTTGAAAATTTGTGCACTTTCTGGCTTAAAATAGAGCAGTTTTGGCCATTTGAAGAAATTTCTATTTTTAGTGATGGCAGCCATCTTGGATACAGGAAGGCGTTGAGGGACACAATTTTGAAAGGGAACCACCCAAGGATTATTTGAGCAAAGTTTGGTTGAGATTGGCTCAGTAGGTTCCGAGGAGAAGATTTTTTTTTAATTTCATCCCCCCTTTTTTCTAATTTGCATAATCGGTCAAAATAGGCAAAAGTTCAACGTTCATAAAAAATCCCGCAATACATGTTAAAAAGCTCATCATTATGCTTATACAGTTCAAATTTGGGCACTTTCTGGCTTAAAATAGAGCAGTTTTGGCCATTTGAAGAAATTTCTATTTTTTTGTAATGGCAGCCATCTTGGATACAAGAGGGCGCTGACGGACACAATTTTGAAAGGGGACCACCCAAGGATCGTTTCAGCAAAGTTTGCTTGAGATTGGCTCAGTAGTTTCAGAGAAGATTCTTTAAAATTTCATCCCCTTTTTTTCTAATTTGCATAATCGGTCAAAATAGGCAAATGTTCAAAGTTCATAAAAAATCCTGTAATATATGTTAAAAAGCTCATCATTATGCTTGTACAGTTCAAATTTGTGCACTTTCTGGCTTAAAATAGAGCAGTTTTCGCCATTTGAAGAAATTTCTATTGTTAGTAATAGCGACCATCTTGGATACAGGACGGCACTGACGGACACAATTTTGAAAGGGGACCACCCAAGGATCATTTCAACAAAGTTTGGTTGAGATTGGCTCAGTAGTTTCAGAGGAGAAGATTTTTTTATAATTTCATCTCCTCTTTTTTCTAATTTGCATAATCGGTCAAAATAGGCTAAAGTTCAAAGTTCATAAAAAAATCCCGTAATATATGTTAAAAAGCTCATCATTATGCTTATACAGTTCAAATTTGTGCACTTTCTGGCTTAAAATAAAGCAGTTTTGGCCATTTGAAGAAATTTCTATTTTTAGTCATGGCAGCCATCTTGGATACAGGAAGGCGTTGAGGGACACAATTTTGAAAGAGGACCACCCAAGGATTATTTCAGCAAAGTTTGGTTGAGATTGGCTCAGAAGGTTCCGAGGAGAAGATTTTTTTTTAATTTCATCCCCCCTTTTTTCTAATTTGCATAATCGATCAAAATAGGCAAAAGTTCAACGTTCATAAAAAATCCCGTAATACATGTTAAAAAGCTCATCATGCTTATACAGTTCAAATTTGGGCACTTTCTGGCTTAAAATAGAGCAGTTTTGGCCATTTGAAGACATTTCTATTTCTAGTCATGATGGCCATCTTGGATACAGGATGGCGGTGACGGACACAAATTTGAAAGGGGACCACACAAGGATCGTTTCAGCAAAGTTTGGTTGAGATTGGCTCAGTAGTTTCAGAGGAGAAGATTTTTTTTAAATTTCATCCCCCCCTTTTTTCTAATTTGCATAATCGGTCAAAATAGGCAAATGTTCAAAGTTCATCAAAAATCCCGTAATATATGTTAAAAAGCTCATCATTATGCTTATACAGTTCAAATTTGTGCACTTTCTGGCTTACAATAGAGCAGTTTTGGCCATTTGAAGAAATTTCTATTTTTAGTCATGGCAGCCATCTTGGAAACAGGACGGCGCTGACGGACACAATTTGAAAGGGGACCACCCAAGGATCATTTCAACAAAGTTTGGTTGAGATTGGCTCAGTAGTTTCAGAGGAGAAGATTTTTTTATAATTTCATCTCCCCTTTTTTCTAATTTGCATAATCGGTCAAAATAGGCAAAAGTTCAAAATTCATAAAAAAATCCCGTAATAAATGTTAAAAAGCTCATCATTATGCTTATACAGTTCAAATTTGGGCATTTTCTGGCTTTAAATAGAGCAGTTTTGGCCATTTGAAGAAATTTATATTTTTAGTCATGGCAGCCATCTTGGATACAGAAAGGCGTTGAGGGACACAATTTTGAAAGGGGACCACCCAAGGATTATTTTAGCAAAGTTTGGTTGAGATTGGCTCCGTAGTTTCAGAGAAGATTTTTTTATAATTTCATCCCCCTTTTTTATAATTTGCATAATCGGTCAAAATAGGCAAAAGTTCAACGTTCATAAAAAATCCCGTAATATATGTTAAAAAGCTCATCATTATGCTTATACAGTTCAAATTTGTGCACTTTCTGGCTTAAAATAGAGCAGTTTTGGCCATTTGAAGAAATTTCTATTTTTTTGTAATGGCAGCCATCTTGGATACAGGACGGGGCTGACGGACACAATTTTGAAAGGGGACCACACAAGGATCGTTTCAGCAAAGTTTGGTTGAGATTGGCTCAGTAGTTTCAGAGGAGAAGATTTTTTTTAAATTTCATCCCCCTTTTTTCTAATTTGCATAATCGGTCAAAATAGGCAAATGTTCAAAGTTCATCAAAAATCCCGTAATATATGTTAAAAAGCTCATCATTATGCTTATACAGTTCAAATTTGTGCACTTTCTGGCTTACACTAGAGTAGTTTTGGCCATTTGAAGAAATTTCTATTTTTAGTCATGGCAGCCATCTTGGAAACAGGACGGCGCTGACGGACACATTTTGAAAGGGGACCACCCAAGGATCATTTCAGCAAAGTTTGGTTGAGATTGGCTCAGTAGTTTCAGAGGAGAAGATTTTTTTTAAATTTCATCCCCCCCCTTTTTTCTAATTTGCATAATCGGTCAAAATAGGCAAATGTTCAAAGTTCATAAAAAATCCCGTAATATATGTTAAAAAGCTCATCATTATGCTTATACAGTTCAAATTTGTGCATTTTCTGGCTTAAAATAGAGCAGTTTTGGCGATTTGAAGAAATTTCTATTTTTAGTCATGGCAGCCATCTTGGATACAGGAAGGCGTTGAGGGACACAATTTTGAAAGGGGACCACCCAAGGATTATTTCAGCAAAGTTTGGTTGAGATTGGCTCAGTAGGTTCCGAGGAGAAGATTTTTTTTAAATTTCATCCCCCCTTTTTTCTAATTTGCATAATCGGTCAAAATAGGCAAAAGTTCAACGTTCATAAAAAATCACGTAATACATGTTAAAAAGCTCATCATTATGCTTATACAGTTCAAATTTGTGCACTTTCTGGCTTACAATAGAGCAGTTTTGGCCATTTGAAGACATTTCTATTTCTAGTCATGATGGCCATCTTGGATACAGGATGGCGGTGACGGACACAAATTTGAAAGGGGACCACCCAAGGATCGTCTCAGCAAAATTTGGTTGAGATTGGCTGAGTAGTTTCAGAGGAGAAGATTTTTTTAAAATTTCATCCCCCCTTTTTTCTAATTTGCATAATCGGTCAAAATAGGCAAATGTTCAAAGTTCATAAAAAATCCCGTAATATATGTTAAAAAGCTCATCATTATGCTTATACAGTTCAAATTTGTGCACTTTCTGGCTTAAAATAGAGCAGTTTTGGCCATTTGAAGAAATTTATATTTTTTGTCATGGCAGCCATCTTGGATACAGGAAGGCGCTGAGGGACACAATTTTGAAAGGGGACCACCCAAGGATTATTTCAGCAAAGTTTGGTTGAGATTGGCTCAATAGTTTCAGAGGAGAAGATTTTTTTTAAATTTCATCCCCCCTTTTTTCTAATTTGCATAATCGGTCAAAATAGGCAAATGTTCAAAGTTCATAAAAAATCCCGTAATATATGTTAAAAAGCTCATCATTATGCTTATACAGTTCAAATTTTTGCACTTTCTGGCTTACAATAGAGCAGTTTTGGCCATTTGAAGAAATTTCTATTTTTAGTAATGGCAGCCATCTTGGAAACAGGACGGCGCTGACGGACACATTTTGAAAGGGGACCACCCAAGGATCATTTCAACAAAGTTTGGTTGAGATTGGCTC
Source organism: Bathymodiolus septemdierum (assembly GCA_963383655.1). NCBI lineage: Eukaryota > Metazoa > Mollusca > Bivalvia > Mytilida > Modiolidae > Bathymodiolus > Bathymodiolus septemdierum. The sequence goes on from OY726526.1 coordinate 2,731,683, forward strand.
AGTAGTTTCAGAGGAGAAGATTTTTTTATAATTTCATCCCCCTTTTTTCTAATTTGCATAATCGGTCAAAATAGGCAAAAGTTCAACGTTCATAAAAAATCCCGTAATATATGTTAAAAAGCTCATCATTATGCTTATACAGTTCAAATTTGTGCACTTTCTGGCTAAAAATAGAGCAGTTTTGGCCATTTGAAGAAATTTCTATTTTTTTGTAATGGCAGCCATCTTGGATACAGGACGGGCTGACGGACACAATTTTGAAAATTTGTGCACTTTCTGGCTTAAAATAGAGCAGTTTTGGCCATTTGAAGAAATTTCTATTTTTAGTGATGGCAGCCATCTTGGATACAGGAAGGCGTTGAGGGACACAATTTTGAAAGGGAACCACCCAAGGATTATTTGAGCAAAGTTTGGTTGAGATTGGCTCAGTAGGTTCCGAGGAGAAGATTTTTTTTTAATTTCATCCCCCCTTTTTTCTAATTTGCATAATCGGTCAAAATAGGCAAAAGTTCAACGTTCATAAAAAATCCCGCAATACATGTTAAAAAGCTCATCATTATGCTTATACAGTTCAAATTTGGGCACTTTCTGGCTTAAAATAGAGCAGTTTTGGCCATTTGAAGAAATTTCTATTTTTTTGTAATGGCAGCCATCTTGGATACAAGAGGGCGCTGACGGACACAATTTTGAAAGGGGACCACCCAAGGATCGTTTCAGCAAAGTTTGCTTGAGATTGGCTCAGTAGTTTCAGAGAAGATTTTTTAAAATTTCATCCCCTTTTTTTCTAATTTGCATAATCGGTCAAAATAGGCAAATGTTCAAAGTTCATAAAAAATCCTGTAATATATGTTAAAAAGCTCATCATTATGCTTGTACAGTTCAAATTTGTGCACTTTCTGGCTTAAAATAGAGCAGTTTTGGCCATTTGAAGAAATTTCTATTGTTAGTAATAGCGACCATCTTGGATACAGGACGGCACTGACGGACACAATTTTGAAAGGGGACCACCCAAGGATCATTTCAACAAAGTTTGGTTGAGATTGGCTCAGTAGTTTCAGAGGAGAAGATTTTTTTATAATTTCATCTCCTCTTTTTTCTAATTTGCATAATCGGTCAAAATAGGCTAAAGTTCAAAGTTCATAAAAAAATCCCGTAATATATGTTAAAAAGCTCATCATTATGCTTATACAGTTCAAATTTGTGCACTTTCTGGCTTAAAATAAAGCAGTTTTGGCCATTTGAAGAAATTTCTATTTTTAGTCATGGCAGCCATCTTGGATACAGGAAGGCGTTGAGGGACACAATTTTGAAAGAGGACCACCCAAGGATTATTTCAGCAAAGTTTGGTTGAGATTGGCTCAGAAGGTTCCGAGGAGAAGATTTTTTTTTAATTTCATCCCCCCTTTTTTCTAATTTGCATAATCGATCAAAATAGGCAAAAGTTCAACGTTCATAAAAAATCCCGTAATACATGTTAAAAAGCTCATCATGCTTATACAGTTCAAATTTGGGCACTTTCTGGCTTAAAATAGAGCAGTTTTGGCCATTTGAAGACATTTCTATTTCTAGTCATGATGGCCATCTTGGATACAGGATGGCGGTGACGGACACAAATTTGAAAGGGGACCACACAAGGATCGTTTCAGCAAAGTTTGGTTGAGATTGGCTCAGTAGTTTCATCAGAGAAGATTTTTTTTAAATTTCATCCCCCCTTTTTTCTAATTTGCATAATCGGTCAAAATAGGCAAATGTTCAAAGTTCATCAAAAATCCCGTAATATATGTTAAAAAGCTCATCATTATGCTTATACAGTTCAAATTTGTGCACTTTCTGGCTTACAATAGAGCAGTTTTGGCCATTTGAAGAAATTTCTATTTTTAGTCATGGCAGCCATCTTGGAAACAGGACGGCGCTGACGGACACAATTTGAAAGGGGACCACCCAAGGATCATTTCAACAAAGTTTGGTTGAGATTGGCTCAGTAGTTTCAGAGGAGAAGATTTTTTTAAAATTTCATCTCCCCTTTTTTCTAATTTGCATAATCGGTCAAAATAGGCAAAAGTTCAAAATTCATAAAAAAATCCCGTAATAAATGTTAAAAAGCTCATCATTATGCTTATACAGTTCAAATTTGGGCATTTTCTGGCTTTAAATAGAGCAGTTTTGGCCATTTGAAGAAATTTCTATTTTTAGTCATGGCAGCCATCTTGGATACAGAAAGGCGTTGAGGGACACAATTTTGAAAGGGGACCACCCAAGGATTATTTTAGCAAAGTTTGGTTGAGATTGGCTCCGTAGTTTCAGAGAAGATTTTTTTATAATTTCATCCCCCTTTTTTATAATTTGCATAATCGGTCAAAATAGGCAAAAGTTCAACGTTCATAAAAAATCCCGTAATATATGTTAAAAAGCTCATCATTATGCTTATACAGTTCAAATTTGTGCACTTTCTGGCTTAAAATAGAGCAGTTTTGGCCATTTGAAGAAATTTCTATTTTTTTGTAATGGCAGCCATCTTGGATACAGGACGGGGCTGACGGACACAATTTTGAAAGGGGACCACACAAGGATCGTTTCAGCAAAGTTTGGTTGAGATTGGCTCAGTAGTTTCAGAGGAGAAATTTTTTTTTAAATTTCATCCCCCCTTTTTTCTAATTTGCATAATCGGTCAAAATAGGCAAATGTTCAAAGTTCATCAAAAATCCCGTAATATATGTTAAAAAGCTCATCATTATGCTTATACAGTTCAAATTTGTGCACTTTCTGGCTTACAATAGAGCAGTTTTGGCCATTTGAAGAAATTTCTATTTTTAGTCATGGCAGCCATCTTGGAAACAGGACGGCGCTGACGGACACATTTTGAAAGGGGACCACCCAAGGATCATTTCAGCAAAGTTTGGTTGAGATTGGCTCAGTAGTTTCAGAGGAGAAGATTTTTTTTAAATTTCATCCCCCCCCTTTTTTCTAATTTGCATAATCGGTCAAAATAGGCAAATGTTCAAAGTTCATAAAAAATCCCGTAATATATGTTAAAAAGCTCATCATTATGCTTATACAGTTCAAATTTGTGCATTTTCTGGCTTAAAATAGAGCAGTTTTGGCGATTTGAAGAAATTTCTATTTTTAGTCATGGCAGCCATCTTGGATACAGGAAGGCGTTGAGGGACACAATTTTGAAAGGGGACCACCCAAGGATTATTTCAGCAAAGTTTGGTTGAGATTGGCTCAGTAGGTTCCGAGGAGAAGATTTTTTTTAAATTTCATCCCCCCTTTTTTCTAATTTGCATAATCGGTCAAAATAGGCAAAAGTTCAACGTTCATAAAAAATCACGTAATACATGTTAAAAAGCTCATCATTATGCTTATACAGTTCAAATTTGGGCACTTTCTGGCTTAAAATAGAGCAGTTTTGGCCATTTGAAGACATTTCTATTTCTAGTCATGATGGCCATCTTGGATACAGGATGGCGGTGACGGACACAAATTTGAAAGGGGACCACCCAAGGATCGTCTCAGCAAAATTTGGTTGAGATTGGCTGAGTAGTTTCAGAGGAGAAGATTTTTTTAAAATTTCATCCCCCCTTTTTTCTAATTTGCATAATCGGTCAAAATAGGCAAATGTTCAAAGTTCATAAAAAATCCCGTAATATATGTTAAAAAGCTCATCATTATGCTTATACAGTTCAAATTTGTGCACTTTCTGGCTTACAATAGAGCAGTTTTGGCCATTTGAAGAAATTTCTATTTTTAGTAATGGCAGCCATCTTGGAAACAGGACGGCGCTGACGGACACATTTTGAAAGGGGACCACCCAAGGATCATTTCAACAAAGTTTGGTTGAGATTGGCTCAGTAGTTTCAGAGGAGAAGATTTTTTTATAATTTCATCCCCCTTTTTTCTAATTTGCATAATCGGTCAAAATAGGCAAAAGTTCAACGTTCATAAAAAATCCCGTAATATATGTTAAAAAGCTCATCATTATGCTTATACAGTTCAAATTTGTGCACTTTCTGGCTTAAAATAGAGCAGTTTTGGCCATTTGAAGAAATTTCTATTTTTTTGTAATGGCAGCCATCTTGGATACAGGACGGGCTGACGGACACAATTTTGAAAATTTGTGCACTTTCTGGCTTAAAATAGAGCAGTTTTGGCCATTTGAAGAAATTTCTATTTTTAGTCATGGCAGCCATCTTGGATACAGGAAGGCGTTGAGGGACACAATTTTGAAAGGGAACCACCCAAGGATTATTTGAGCAAAGTTTGGTTGAGATTGGCTCAGTAGGTTCCGAGGAGAAGATTTTTTTTTAATTTCATCCCCCCTTTTTTCTAATTTGCATAATCGGTCAAAATAGGCAAAAGTTCAACGTTCATAAAAAATCCCGCAATACATGTTAAAAAGCTCATCATTATGCTTATACAGTTCAAATTTGGGCACTTTCTGGCTTAAAATAGAGCAGTTTTGGCCATTTGAAGAAATTTCTATTTTTTTGTAATGGCAGCCATCTTGGATACAAGAGGGCGCTGACGGACACAATTTTGAAAGGGGACCACCCAAGGATCGTTTCAGCAAAGTTTGCTTGAGATTGGCTCAGTAGTTTCAGAGAAGATTTTTTAAAATTTCATCCCCTTTTTTTCTAATTTGCATAATCGGTCAAAATAGGCAAATGTTCAAAGTTCATAAAAAATCCTGTAATATATGTTAAAAAGCTCATCATTATGCTTGTACAGTTCAAATTTGTGCACTTTCTGGCTTAAAATAGAGCAGTTTTCGCCATTTGAAGAAATTTCTATTGTTAGTAATAGCGACCATCTTGGATACAGGACGGCACTGACGGACACAATTTTGAAAGGGGACCACCCAAGGATCATTTCAACAAAGTTTGGTTGAGATTGGCTCAGTAGTTTCAGAGGAGAAGATTTTTTTATAATTTCATCTCCTCTTTTTTCTAATTTGCATAATCGGTCAAAATAGGCTAAAGTTCAAAGTTCATAAAAAAATCCCGTAATATATGTTAAAAAGCTCATCATTATGCTTATACAGTTCAAATTTGTGCACTTTCTGGCTTAAAATAAAGCAGTTTTGGCCATTTGAAGAAATTTCTATTTTTAGTCATGGCAGCCATCTTGGATACAGGAAGGCGTTGAGGGACACAATTTTGAAAGAGGACCACCCAAGGATTATTTCAGCAAAGTTTGGTTGAGATTGGCTCAGAAGGTTCCGAGGAGAAGATTTTTTTTTAATTTCATCCCCCCTTTTTTCTAATTTGCATAATCGATCAAAATAGGCAAAAGTTCAACGTTCATAAAAAATCCCGTAATACATGTTAAAAAGCTCATCATGCTTATACAGTTCAAATTTGGGCACTTTCTGGCTTAAAATAGAGCAGTTTTGGCCATTTGAAGACATTTCTATTTCTAGTCATGATGGCCATCTTGGATACAGGATGGCGGTGACGGACACAAATTTGAAAGGGGACCACACAAGGATCGTTTCAGCAAAGTTTGGTTGAGATTGGCTCAGTAGTTTCAGAGGAGAAGATTTTTTTTAAATTTCATCCCCCCCTTTTTTCTAATTTGCATAATCGGTCAAAATAGGCAAATGTTCAAAGTTCATAAAAAATCCCGTAATATATGTTAAAAAGCTCATCATTATGCTTATACAGTTCAAATTTGTGCACTTTCTGGCTTACAATAGAGCAGTTTTGGCCATTTGAAGAAATTTCTATTTTTAGTCATGGCAGCCATCTTGGAAACAGGACGGCGCTGACGGACACAATTTGAAAGGGGACCACCCAAGGATCATTTCAACAAAGTTTGGTTGAGATTGGCTCAGTAGTTTCAGAGGAGAAGATTTTTTTAAAATTTCATCTCCCCTTTTTTCTAATTTGCATAATCGGTCAAAATAGGCAAAAGTTCAAAATTCATAAAAAAATCCCGTAATAAATGTTAAAAAGCTCATCATTATGCTTATACAGTTCAAATTTGGGCATTTTCTGGCTTTAAATAGAGCAGTTTTGGCCATTTGAAGAAATTTCTATTTTTAGTCATGGCAGCCATCTTGGATACAGAAAGGCGTTGAGGGACACAATTTTGAAAGGGGACCACCCAAGGATTATTTTAGCAAAGTTTGGTTGAGATTGGCTCCGTAGTTTCAGAGAAGATTTTTTTATAATTTCATCCCCCTTTTTTATAATTTGCATAATCGGTCAAAATAGGCAAAAGTTCAACGTTCATAAAAAATCCCGTAATATATGTTAAAAAGCTCATCATTATGCTTATACAGTTCAAATTTGTGCACTTTCTGGCTTAAAATAGAGCAGTTTTGGCCATTTGAAGAAATTTCTATTTTTTTGTAATGGCAGCCATCTTGGATACAGGACGGGGCTGACGGACACAATTTTGAAAGGGGACCACACAAGGATCGTTTCAGCAAAGTTTGGTTGAGATTGGCTCAGTAGTTTCAGAGGAGAAATTTTTTTTTAAATTTCATCCCCCCTTTTTTCTAATTTGCATAATCGGTCAAAATAGGCAAATGTTCAAAGTTCATCAAAAATCCCGTAATATATGTTAAAAAGCTCATCATTATGCTTATACAGTTCAAATTTGTGCACTTTCTGGCTTACAATAGAGCAGTTTTGGCCATTTGAAGAAATTTCTATTTTTAGTCATGGCAGCCATCTTGGAAACAGGACGGCGCTGACGGACACATTTTGAAAGGGGACCACCCAAGGATCATTTCAGCAAAGTTTGGTTGAGATTGGCTCAGTAGTTTCAGAGGAGAAGATTTTTTTTAAATTTCATCCCCCCCCTTTTTTCTAATTTGCATAATCGGTCAAAATAGGCAAATGTTCAAAGTTCATAAAAAATCCCGTAATATATGTTAAAAAGCTCATCATTATGCTTATACAGTTCAAATTTGTGCATTTTCTGGCTTAAAATAGAGCAGTTTTGGCGATTTGAAGAAATTTCTATTTTTAGTCATGGCAGCCATCTTGGATACAGGAAGGCGTTGAGGGACACAATTTTGAAAGGGGACCACCCAAGGATTATTTCAGCAAAGTTTGGTTGAGATTGGCTCAGTAGGTTCCGAGGAGAAGATTTTTTTTAAATTTCATCCCCCCTTTTTTCTAATTTGCATAATCGGTCAAAATAGGCAAAAGTTCAACGTTCATAAAAAATCACGTAATACATGTTAAAAAGCTCATCATTATGCTTATACAGTTCAAATTTGGGCACTTTCTGGCTTAAAATAGAGCAGTTTTGGCCATTTGAAGACATTTCTATTTCTAGTCATGATGGCCATCTTGGATACAGGATGGCGGTGACGGACACAAATTTGAAAGGGGACCACCCAAGGATCGTCTCAGCAAAATTTGGTTGAGATTGGCTGAGTAGTTTCAGAGGAGAAGATTTTTTTAAAATTTCATCCCCCCTTTTTTCTAATTTGCATAATCGGTCAAAATAGGCAAATGTTCAAAGTTCATAAAAAATCCCGTAATATATGTTAAAAAGCTCATCATTATGCTTATACAGTTCAAATTTGTGCACTTTCTGGCTTACAATAGAGCAGTTTTGGCCATTTGAAGAAATTTCTATTTTTAGTAATGGCAGCCATCTTGGAAACAGGACGGCGCTGACGGACACATTTTGAAAGGGGACCACCCAAGGATCATTTCAACAAAGTTTGGTTGAGATTGGCTCAGTAGTTTCAGAGGAGAAGATTTTTTTATAATTTCATCCCCCTTTTTTCTAATTTGCATAATCGGTCAAAATAGGCAAAAGTTCAACGTTCATAAAAAATCCCGTAATATATGTTAAAAAGCTCATCATTATGCTTATACAGTTCAAATTTGTGCACTTTCTGGCTTAAAATAGAGCAGTTTTGGCCATTTGAAGAAATTTCTATTTTTTTGTAATGGCAGCCATCTTGGATACAGGACGGGCTGACGGACACAATTTTGAAAATTTGTGCACTTTCTGGCTTAAAATAGAGCAGTTTTGGCCATTTGAAGAAATTTCTATTTTTAGTCATGGCAGCCATCTTGGATACAGGAAGGCGTTGAGGGACACAATTTTGAAAGGGAACCACCCAAGGATTATTTGAGCAAAGTTTGGTTGAGATTGGCTCAGTAGGTTCCGAGGAGAAGATTTTTTTTTAATTTCATCCCCCCTTTTTTCTAATTTGCATAATCGGTCAAAATAGGCAAAAGTTCAACGTTCATAAAAAATCCCGCAATACATGTTAAAAAGCTCATCATTATGCTTATACAGTTCAAATTTGGGCACTTTCTGGCTTAAAATAGAGCAGTTTTGGCCATTTGAAGAAATTTCTATTTTTTTGTAATGGCAGCCATCTTGGATACAAGAGGGCGCTGACGGACACAATTTTGAAAGGGGACCACCCAAGGATCGTTTCAGCAAAGTTTGCTTGAGATTGGCTCAGTAGTTTCAGAGAAGATTTTTTAAAATTTCATCCCCTTTTTTTCTAATTTGCATAATCGGTCAAAATAGGCAAATGTTCAAAGTTCATAAAAAATCCTGTAATATATGTTAAAAAGCTCATCATTATGCTTGTACAGTTCAAATTTGTGCACTTTCTGGCTTAAAATAGAGCAGTTTTCGCCATTTGAAGAAATTTCTATTGTTAGTAATAGCGACCATCTTGGATACAGGACGGCACTGACGGACACAATTTTGAAAGGGGACCACCCAAGGATCATTTCAACAAAGTTTGGTTGAGATTGGCTCAGTAGTTTCAGAGGAGAAGATTTTTTTATAATTTCATCTCCTCTTTTTTCTAATTTGCATAATCGGTCAAAATAGGCTAAAGTTCAAAGTTCATAAAAAAATCCCGTAATATATGTTAAAAAGCTCATCATTATGCTTATACAGTTCAAATTTGTGCACTTTCTGGCTTAAAATAAAGCAGTTTTGGCCATTTGAAGAAATTTCTATTTTTAGTCATGGCAGCCATCTTGGATACAGGAAGGCGTTGAGGGACACAATTTTGAAAGAGGACCACCCAAGGATTATTTCAGCAAAGTTTGGTTGAGATTGGCTCAGAAGGTTCCGAGGAGAAGATTTTTTTTAATTTCATCCCCCCTTTTTTCTAATTTGCATAATCGATCAAAATAGGCAAAAGTTCAACGTTCATAAAAAATCCCGTAATACATGTTAAAAAGCTCATCATGCTTATACAGTTCAAATTTGGGCACTTTCTGGCTTAAAATAGAGCAGTTTTGGCCATTTGAAGACATTTCTATTTCTAGTCATGATGGCCATCTTGGATACAGGATGGCGGTGACGGACACAAATTTGAAAGGGGACCACACAAGGATCGTTTCAGCAAAGTTTGGTTGAGATTGGCTCAGTAGTTTCAGAGGAGAAGATTTTTTTTAAATTTCATCCCCCCCTTTTTTCTAATTTGCATAATCGGTCAAAATAGGCAAATGTTCAAAGTTCATAAAAAATCCCGTAATATATGTTAAAAAGCTCATCATTATGCTTATACAGTTCAAATTTGTGCACTTTCTGGCTTACAATAGAGCAGTTTTGGCCATTTGAAGAAATTTCTATTTTTAGTCATGGCAGCCATCTTGGAAACAGGACGGCGCTGACGGACACAATTTGAAAGGGGACCACCCAAGGATCATTTCAACAAAGTTTGGTTGAGATTGGCTCAGTAGTTTCAGAGGACAAGATTTTTTTATAATTTCATCTCCCCTTTTTTCTAATTTGCATAATCGGTCAAAATAGGCAAAAGTTCAAAATTCATAAAAAAATCCCGTAATAAATGTTAAAAAGCTCATCATTATGCTTATACAGTTCAAATTTGGGCATTTTCTGGCTTTAAATAGAGCAGTTTTGACCATTTGAAGAAATTTCTATTTTTAGTCATGGCAGCCATCTTGGATACAGAAAGGCGTTGAGGGACACAATTTTGAAAGGGGACCACCCAAGGATTATTTTAGCAAAGTTTGGTTGAGATTGGCTCCGTAGTTTCAGAGAAGATTTTTTTATAATTTCATCCCCCTTTTTTATAATTTGCATAATCGGTCAAAATAGGCAAAAGTTCAACGTTCATAAAAAATCCCGTAATATATGTTAAAAAGCTCATCATTATGCTTATACAGTTCAAATTTGTGCACTTTCTGGCTTAAAATAGAGCAGTTTTGGCCATTTGAAGAAATTTCTATTTTTTTGTAATGGCAGCCATCTTGGATACAGGACGGGGCTGACGGACACAATTTTGAAAGGGGACCACACAAGGATCGTTTCAGCAAAGTTTGGTTGAGATTGGCTCAGTAGTTTCAGAGGAGAAGATTTTTTTTAAATTTCATCCCCCCTTTTTTCTAATTTGCATAATCGGTCAAAATAGGCAAATGTTCAAAGTTCATCAAAAATCCCGTAATATATGTTAAAAAGCTCATCATTATGCTTATACAGTTCAAATTTGTGCACTTTCTGGCTTACAATAGAGCAGTTTTGGCCATTTGAAGAAATTTCTATTTTTAGTCATGGCAGCCATCTTGGAAACAGGACGGCGCTGACGGACACATTTTGAAAGGGGACCACCCAAGGATCATTTCAGCAAAGTTTGGTTGAGATTGGCTCAGTAGTTTCAGAGGAGAAGATTTTTTTTAAATTTCATCCCCCCCTTTTTTCTAATTTGCATAATCGGTCAAAATAGGCAAATGTTCAAAGTTCATAAAAAATCCCGTAATATATGTTAAAAAGCTCATCATTATGCTTATACAGTTCAAATTTGTGCATTTTCTGGCTTAAAATAGAGCAGTTTTGGCGATTTGAAGAAATTTCTATTTTTAGTCATGGCAGCCATCTTGGATACAGGAAGGCGTTGAGGGACACAATTTTGAAAGGGGACCACCCAAGGATTATTTCAGCAAAGTTTGGTTGAGATTGGCTCAGTAGGTTCCGAGGAGAAGATTTTTTTTAAATTTCATCCCCCCTTTTTTCTAATTTGCATAATCGGTCAAAATAGGCAAAAGTTCAACGTTCATAAAAAATCCCGTAATACATGTTAAAAAGCTCATCATTATGCTTATACAGTTCAAATTTGGGCACTTTCTGGCTTAAAATAGAGCAGTTTTGGCCATTTGAAGACATTTCTATTTCTAGTCATGATGGCCATCTTGGATACAGGATGGCGGTGACGGACACAAATTTGAAAGGGGACCACCCAAGGATCGTCTCAGCAAAATTTGGTTGAGATTGGCTGAGTAGTTTCAGAGGAGAAGATTTTTTTAAAATTTCATCCCCCCTTTTTTCTAATTTGCATAATCGGTCAAAATAGGCAAATGTTCAAAGTTCATAAAAAATCCCGTAATATATGTTAAAAAGCTCATCATTATGCTTATACAGTTCAAATTTGTGCACTTTCTGGCTTAAAATAGAGCAGTTTTGGCCATTTGAAGAAATTTATATTTTTTGTCATGGCAGCCATCTTGGATACAGGAAGGCGCTGAGGGACACAATTTTGAAAGGGGACCACCCAAGGATTATTTCAGCAAAGTTTGGTTGAGATTGGCTCAATAGTTTCAGAGGAGAAGATTTTTTTTAAATTTCATCCCCCCTTTTTTCTAATTTGCATAATCGGTCAAAATAGGCAAATGTTCAAAGTTCATAAAAAATCCCGTAATATATGTTAAAAAGCTCATCATTATGCTTATACAGTTCAAATTTGTGCACTTTCTGGCTTACAATAGAGCAGTTTTGGCCATTTGAAGAAATTTCTATTTTTAGTAATGGCAGCCATCTTGGAAACAGGACGGCGCTGACGGACACATTTTGAAAGGGGACCACCCAAGGATCATTTCAACAAAGTTTGGTTGAGATTGGCTCAGTAGTTTCAGAGGAGAAGATTTTTTTATAATTTCATCCCCCTTTTTTCTAATTTGCATAATCGGTCAAAATAGGCAAAAGTTCAACGTTCATAAAAAATCCCGTAATATATGTTAAAAAGCTCATCATTATGCTTATACAGTTCAAATTTGTGCACTTTCTGGCTTAAAATAGAGCAGTTTTGGCCATTTGAAGAAATTTCTATTTTTTTGTAATGGCAGCCATCTTGGATACAGGACGGGCTGACGGACACAATTTTGAAAATTTGTGCACTTTCTGGCTTAAAATAGAGCAGTTTTGGCCATTTGAAGAAATTTCTATTTTTAGTGATGGCAGCCATCTTGGATACAGGAAGGCGTTGAGGGACACAATTTTGAAAGGGAACCACCCAAGGATTATTTGAGCAAAGTTTGGTTGAGATTGGCTCAGTAGGTTCCGAGGAGAAGATTTTTTTTTAATTTCATCCCCCCTTTTTTCTAATTTGCATAATCGGTCAAAATAGGCAAAAGTTCAACGTTCATAAAAAATCCCGCAATACATGTTAAAAAGCTCATCATTATGCTTATACAGTTCAAATTTGGGCACTTTCTGGCTTAAAATAGAGCAGTTTTGGCCATTTGAAGAAATTTCTATTTTTTTGTAATGGCAGCCATCTTGGATACAAGAGGGCGCTGACGGACACAATTTTGAAAGGGGACCACCCAAGGATCGTTTCAGCAAAGTTTGCTTGAGATTGGCTCAGTAGTTTCAGAGAAGATTTTTTAAAATTTCATCCCCTTTTTTTCTAATTTGCATAATCGGTCAAAATAGGCAAATGTTCAAAGTTCATAAAAATCCTGTAATATATGTTAAAAAGCTCATCATTATGCTTGTACAGTTCAAATTTGTGCACTTTCTGGCTTAAAATAGAGCAGTTTTCGCCATTTGAAGAAATTTCTATTGTTAGTAATAGCGACCATCTTGGATACAGGACGGCACTGACGGACACAATTTTGAAAGGGGACCACCCAAGGATCATTTCAACAAAGTTTGGTTGAGATTGGCTCAGTAGTTTCAGAGGAGAAGATTTTTTTATAATTTCATCTCCTCTTTTTTCTAATTTGCATAATCGGTCAAAATAGGCTAAAGTTCAAAGTTCATAAAAAAATCCCGTAATATATGTTAAAAAGCTCATCATTATGCTTATACAGTTCAAATTTGTGCACTTTCTGGCTTAAAATAAAGCAGTTTTGGCCATTTGAAGAAATTTCTATTTTTAGTCATGGCAGCCATCTTGGATACAGGAAGGCGTTGAGGGACACAATTTTGAAAGAGGACCACCCAAGGATTATTTCAGCAAAGTTTGGTTGAGATTGGCTCAGAAGGTTCCGAGGAGAAGATTTTTTTTTAATTTCATCCCCCCTTTTTTCTAATTTGCATAATCGATCAAAATAGGCAAAAGTTCAACGTTCATAAAAAATCCCGTAATACATGTTAAAAAGCTCATCATGCTTATACAGTTCAAATTTGGGCACTTTCTGGCTTAAAATAGAGCAGTTTTGGCCATTTGAAGACATTTCTATTTCTAGTCATGATGGCCATCTTGGATACAGGATGGCGGTGACGGACACAAATTTGAAAGGGGACCACACAAGGATCGTTTCAGCAAAGTTTGGTTGAGATTGGCTCAGTAGTTTCAGAGGAGAAGATTTTTTTTAAATTTCATCCCCCCCTTTTTTCTAATTTGCATAATCGGTCAAAATAGGCAAATGTTCAAAGTTCATAAAAAATCCCGTAATATATGTTAAAAAGCTCATCATTATGCTTATACAGTTCAAATTTGTGCACTTTCTGGCTTACAATAGAGCAGTTTTGGCCATTTGAAGAAATTTCTATTTTTAGTCATGGCAGCCATCTTGGAAACAGGACGGCGCTGACGGACACAATTTGAAAGGGGACCACCCAAGGATCATTTCAACAAAGTTTGGTTGAGATTGGCTCAGTAGTTTCAGAGGAGAAGATTTTTTTATAATTTCATCTCCCCTTTTTTCTAATTTGCATAATCGGTCAAAATAGGCAAAAGTTCAAAATTCATAAAAAAATCCCGTAATAAATGTTAAAAAGCTCATCATTATGCTTATACAGTTCAAATTTGGGCATTTTCTGGCTTTAAATAGAGCAGTTTTGGCCATTTGAAGAAATTTCTATTTTTAGTCATGGCAGCCATCTTGGATACAGAAAGGCGTTGAGGGACACAATTTTGAAAGGGGACCACCCAAGGATTATTTTAGCAAAGTTTGGTTGAGATTGGCTCCGTAGTTTCAGAGAAGATTTTTTTATAATTTCATCCCCCTTTTTTATAATTTGCATAATCGGTCAAAATAGGCAAAAGTTCAACGTTCATAAAAAATCCCGTAATATATGTTAAAAAGCTCATCATTATGCTTATAAAGTTCAAATTTGTGCACTTTCTGGCTTAAAATAGAGCAGTTTTGGCCATTTGAAGAAATTTCTATTTTTTTGTAATGGCAGCCATCTTGGATACAGGACGGGGCTGACGGACACAATTTTGAAAGGGGACCACACAAGGATCGTTTCAGCAAAGTTTGGTTGAGATTGGCTCAGTAGTTTCAGAGGAGAATATTTTTTTTAAATTTCATCCCCCCTTTTTTCTAATTTGCATAATCGGTCAAAATAGGCAAATGTTCAAAGTTCATCAAAAATCCCGTAATATATGTTAAAAAGCTCATCATTATGCTTATACAGTTCAAATTTGTGCACTTTCTGGCTTACAATAGAGCAGTTTTGGCCATTTGAAGAAATTTCTATTTTTAGTCATGGCAGCCATCTTGGAAACAGGACGGCGCTGACGGACACATTTTGAAAGGGGACCACCCAAGGATCATTTCAGCAAAGTTTGGTTGAGATTGGCTCAGTAGTTTCAGAGGAGAAGATTTTTTTATAATTTCATCCCCCTTTTTTCTAATTTGCATAATCGGTCAAAATAGGCAAAAGCTCAAAGTTCATAAAAAAATCCCATAATATATGTTAAAAAGCTCATCATTATGCTTATACAGTTCAAATTTGGGCATTTTCTGGCTTAAAATAGAGCAGTTTTGGCCATTTGAAGAAATTTCTATTTTCAGTCATGGCAGCCATCTTGGATACAAGAAGGCGTTGAGGGACACAATTTTGAAAGGGGACCACCCAAGGATTATTTCAGCAAAGTTTGGTTGAGATTGGCTCAGTAGGTTCCGAGGAGAAGATTTTTTTTAAATTTCATCCCCCCTTTTTTCTAATTTGCATAATCGGTCAAAATAGGCAAAAGTTCAACGTTCATAAAAAATCACGTAATACATGTTAAAAAGCTCATCATTATGCTTATACAGTTCAAATTTGTGCACTTTCTGGCTTAAAATAGAGCAGTTTTGGCCATTTGAAGAAATTTCTATTTTTTTGTAATGGCAGCCATCTTGGATACAGGACGGGGCTGACGGACACAATTTTGAAAGGGGACCACACAAGGATCGTTTCAGCAAAGTTTGGTTGAGATTGGCTCAGTAGTTTCAGAGGAGAAGATTTTTTTTTAATTTCATCCCCCCTTTTTTCTAATTTGCATAATCGGTCAAAATAGGCAAATGTTCAAAGTTCATCAAAAATCCCGTAATATATGTTAAAAAGCTCATCATTATGCTTATACAGTTCAAATTTGTGCACTTTCTGGCTTACAATAGAGCAGTTTTGGCCATTTGAAGAAATTTCTATTTTTAGTCATGGCAGCCATCTTGGAAACAGGACGGCGCTGACGGACACATTTTGAAAGGGGACCACCCAAGGATCATTTCAGCAAAGTTTGGTTGAGATTGGCTCAGTAGTTTCAGAGGAGAAGATTTTTTTATAATTTCATCCCCCTTTTTTCTAATTTGCATAATCGGTCAAAATAGGCAAAAGCTCAAAGTTCATAAAAAAATCCCATAATATATGTTAAAAAGCTCATCATTATGCTTATACAGTTCAAATTTGGGCATTTTCTGGCTTAAAATAGAGCAGTTTTGGCCATTTGAAGAAATTTCTATTTTTATTCATGGCAGCCATCTTGGATACAAGAAGGCGTTGAGGGACACAATTTTGAAAGGGGACCACCCAAGGATTATTTCAGCAAAGTTTGGTTGAGATTGGCTCAGTAGGTTCCGAGGAGAAGATTTTTTTTAAATTTCATCCCCCCTTTTTTCTAATTTGCATAATCGGTCAAAATAGGCAAAAGTTCAACGTTCATAAAAAATCACGTAATACATGTTAAAAAGCTCATCATTATGCTTATACAGTTCAAATTTGGGCACTTTCTGGCTTAAAATAGAGCAGTTTTGGCCATTTGAAGACATTTCTATTTCTAGTCATGATGGCCATCTTGGATACAGGATGGCGGTGACGGACACAAATTTGAAAGGGGACCACCCAAGGATCGTTTCAGCAAAATTTGGTTGAGATTGGCTCAGTAGTTTCAGAGGAGAAGATTTTTTTAAATTTCATCCCCCTTTTTTCTAATTTGCATAATCGGTCAAAATAGGCAAATGTTCAAAGTTCATAAAAAATCCCGTAATATATGTTAAAAAGCTCATCATTATGCTTATACAGTTCAAATTTGTGCACTTTCTGGCTTAAAATAGAGCAGTTTTGGCCATTTGAAGAAATTTCTATTTTTTGTCATGGCAGCCATCTTGGATACAGGAAGGCGCTGAGGGACACAATTTTGAAAGGGGACCACCCAAGGATTATTTCAGCAAAGTTTGGTTGAGATTGGCTCAGTAGTTTCAGAGGAGAAGATTTTTTTAAAATTTCCTACCCCCTTTTTTCTAATTTACATAATCGGTCAAAATAGGCAAATGTTCAAAGTTCATAAAAAATCCCGTAATATATGTTAAAAAGCTCATCATTATGCTTATACAGTTCAAATTTGTGCACTTTCTGGCTTAAAATAGAGCAGTTTTGGCCATTTGAAGAAATTTCTATTTTTTGTCATGGCAGCCATCTTGGATACAGGAAGGCGTTGAGGGACACAATTTTGAAAGAGGACCACCCAAGGATTATTTCAGCAAAGTTTGGTTGAGATTGGCTCAGTAGGTTCCGAGGAGAAGATTTTTTTTAAATTTCATCCCCCCTTTTTTCTAATTTGCATAATCGATCAAAATAGGCAAAAGTTCAACGTTCATAAAAAATCCCGTATTACATGTTAAAAAGCTCATCATGCTTATACAGTTCAAATTTGGGCACTTTCTGGCTTAAAATAGAGCAGTTTTGGCCATTTGAAGACATTTCTATTTCTAGTCATGATGGCCATCTTGGATACAGGATGGCGCTGACGGACACACATTTGAAAGGGGACCACCCAAGGATCGTTTCAGCAAAATTTGGTTGAGATTGGCTCAGTAGTTTCAGAGGAGAAGATTTTTTAAAAATTTCATCCCCCCTTTTTCTAATTTGCATAATCGGTCAAAATAGGCAAATGTTCAAAGTTCATAAAAAATCCCGTAATATATGTTAAAAAGCTCATCATTATGCTTATACAGTTCAAATTTGTGCACTTTCTGGCTTAAAATAGAGCAGTCTTGGCCATTTGAAGAAATTTCTATTTTTAGTCATGGCAGCCATCTTGGATACAGGAAGGCGCTGAGGGACACAATTTTGAAAGGGGACCACCCAAGGATTATTTCAGCAAAGTTTGGTTGAGATTGGCTCAGTAGTTTCAGAGGAGAAGGTTTTTTTTAAATTTCATCTCCCCTTTTTTCTAATTTGCATAATCGGTCAAAATAGGCAAATGTTCAAAGTTCATAAAAAATCCCGTAATATATGTTAAAAAGCTCATCATTATGCTTATACAGTTCAAATTTGTGCACTTTCTGGCTTACAATAGAGCAGTTTTGGCCATTTGAAGAAATTTCTATTTTTAGTCATGGCAGCCATCTTGGAAACAGGACGGCGCTGACGGACACAATTTGAAAGGGGACCACCCAAGGATCATTTCAACAAAGTTTGGTTGAGATTGGCTAGGTAGTTTCAGAGGAGAAGATTTTTTTATAATTTCATCTCCCCTTTTTTCTAATTTGCATAACCGGTCAAAATAGGCAAAAGTTCAAAATTCATAAAAAAATCCCGTAATATATGTTAAAAAGCTCATCATTATGCTTATACAGTTCAAATTTGGGCATTTTCTGGCTTAAAATAGAGCAGTTTTGGCCATTTGAAGAAATTTCTATTTTTAGTCATGGCAGCCATCTTGGATACAGAAAGGCGTTGAGGGACACACATTTGAAAGGGGACCACCCAAGGATCGTTTCAGCAAAATTTGGTTGAGATTGGCTCAGTAGTTTCAGAGGAGAAGATTTTTTAAAAATTTCATCCCCCCTTTTTCTAATTTGCATAATCGGTCAAAATAGGCAAATGTTCAAAGTTCATAAAAAATCCCGTAATATATGTTAAAAAGCTCATCATTATGCTTATACAGTTCAAATTTGTGCACTTTCTGGCTTAAAATAGAGCAGTCTTGGCCATTTGAAGAAATTTCTATTTTTAGTCATGGCAGCCATCTTGGATACAGGAAGGCGCTGAGGGACACAATTTTGAAAGGGGAACACCCAAGGATTATTTCAGCAAAGTTTGGTTGAGATTGGCTCAGTAGTTTCAGAGGAGAAGGTTTTTTTTTAATTTCATCTCCCCTTTTTTCTAATTTGCATAATCGGTCAAAATAGGCAAATGTTCAAAGTTCATAAAAAATCCCGTAATATATGTTAAAAAGCTCATCATTATGCTTATACAGTTCAAATTTGTGCACTTTCTGGCTTACAATAGAGCAGTTTTGGCCATTTGAAGAAATTTCTATTTTTAGTCATGGCAGCCATCTTGGAAACAGGACGGCGCTGACGGACACAATTTGAAAGGGGACCACCCAAGGATCATTTCAACAAAGTTTGGTTGAGATTGGCTCAGTAGTTTCAGAGGAGAAGATTTTTTTATAATTTCATCTCCCTTTTTTCTAATTTGCATAATCGGTCAAAATAGGCAAAAGTTCAAAATTCATAAAAAAATCCAGTAATATATGTTAAAAAGCTCATCATTATGCTTATACAGTTCAAATTTGGGCATTTTCTGGCTTAAAATAGAGCAGTTTTGGCCATTTGAAGAAATTTCTATTTTCAGTCATGGCAGCCATCTTGGATACAGAAAGGCGTTGAGGGACACAATTTTGAAAGGGGACCACCCAAGGATTATTTCAGCAAAGTTTGGTTGAGATTGGCTCCGTAGTTTCAGAGAAGATTTTTTTATAATTTCATCCCCCTTTTTTCTAATTTGCATAATCGGTCAAAATAGGCAAAAGTTCAACGTTCATAAAAAATCCCGTAATATATGTTAAAAAGCTCATCATTGTGCTTATACAGTTCAAATTTGTGCACTTTCTGGCTTAAAATAGAGCAGTTTTGGCCATTTGAAGAAATTTCTATTTTTTTGTAATGGCAGCCATCTTGGATACAGGACGGGGCTGACGGACACAATTTTGAAAGGGGACCACACAAGGATCGTTTCAGCAAAGTTTGGTTGAGATTGGCTCAGTAGTTTCAGAGGAGAAGATTTTTTTTTAATTTCATCCCCCCCTTTTTTCTAATTTGCATAATCGGTCAAAATAGGCAAATGTTCAAAGTTCATCAAAAATCCCGTAATATATGTTAAAAAGCTCATCATTATGCTTATACAGTTCAAATTTGTGCACTTTCTGGCTTACAATAGAGCAGTTTTGGCCATTTGAAGAAATTTCTATTTTTAGTCATGGCAGCCATCTTGGAAACAGGACGGCGCTGACGGACACATTTTGAAAGGGGACCACCCAAGGATCATTTCAGCAAAGTTTGGTTGAGATTGGCTCAGTAGTTTCAGAGGAGAAGATTTTTTTATAATTTCATCCCCCTTTTTTCTAATTTGCATAATCGGTCAAAATAGGCAAAAGCTCAAAGTTCATAAAAAAATCCCATAATATATGTTAAAAAGCTCATCATTATGCTTATACAGTTCAAATTTGTGCACTTTCTGGCTTAAAATAAAGCAGTTTTGGCCATTTGAAGAAATTTCTATTTTTAGTCATGGCAGCCATCTTGGATACAGGAAGGCGTTGATGGACACAATTTTGAAAGAGGACCACCCAAGGATTATTTCAGCAAAGTTTGGTTGAGATTGGCTCAGTAGGTTCCGAGGAGAAGATTTTTTTTAAATTTCATCCCCCCTTTTTTCTAATTTGCATAATCGATCAAAATAGGCAAAAGTTCAACGTTCATAAAAAAATCCCGTATTACATGTTAAAAAGCTCATCATGCTTATACAGTTCAAATTTGGGCACTTTCTGGCTTAAAATAGAGCAGTTTTGGCCATTTGAAGACATTTCTATTTCTAGTCATGATGGCCATCTTGGATACAGGATGGCGCTGACGGACACACATTTGAAAGGGGACCACCCAAGGATCGTTTCAGCAAAATTTGGTTGAGATTGGCTCAGTAGTTTCAGAGGAGAAGATTTTTTTTAAATTTCATCTCCCCTTTTTTCTAATTTGCATAATCGGTCAAAATAGGCAAATGTTCAAAGTTCATAAAAAATTCCGTAATATATGTTAAAAAGCTCATCATTATGCTTATACAGTTCAAATTTGTGCACTTTCTGGCTTACAATAGAGCAGTTTTGGCCATTTGAAGAAATTTCTATTTTTAGTCATGGCAGCCATCTTGGAAACAGGACGGCGCTGACGGACACATTTTGAAAGGGGACCACCCAAGGATCATTTCAGCAAAGTTTGGTTGAGATTGGCTCAGTAGTTTCAGAGGAGAAGATTTTTTTTATAATTTCATGTCCCCTTTTTTCTAATTTGCATAATCGGTCAAAATAGGCAAAAGTTCAAAATTCATAAAAAAATCCCGTAATATATGTTAAAAAGCTCATCATTATGCTTATACAGTTCAAATTTGGGCATTTTCTGGCTTAAAATAGAGCAGTTTTGGCCATTTGTAGAAATTTCTATTTTTAGTCATGGCAGCCATCTTGGATACAGAAAGGCGTTGAGGGACACAATTTTGAAAGGGGACCACCCAAGGATTATTTCAGCAAAGTTTGGTTGAGATTGGCTCCGTAGTTTCAGAGAAGATTTTTTTATAATTTCATCCCCCTTTTTTCTAATTTGCATAATCGGTCAAAATAGGCAAAAGTTCAACGTTCATAAAAAATCCCGTAATATATGTTAAAAAGCTCATCATTATGCTTATACAGTTCAAATTTGTGCACTTTCTGGCTTAAAATAGAGCAGTTTTGGCCATTTGAAGAAATTTCTATTTTTTTTGTAATGACAGCCATCTTGGATACAGGACGGGGCTGACGGACACAATTTTGAAAGGGGACCACACAAGGATCGTTTCAGCAAAGTTTGGTTGAGATTGGCTCAGTAGTTTCAGAGGAGAAGATTTTTTTTAAATTTCATCCCCCCCTTTTTTCTAATTTGCATAATCGGTCAAAATAGGCAAATGTTCAAAGTTCATCAAAAATCCCGTAATATATGTTAAAAAGCTCATCATTATGCTTATACAGTTCAAATTTGTGCACTTTCTGGCTTACAATAGAGCAGTTTTGGCCATTTGAAGAAATTTCTATTTTTAGTCATGGCAGCCATCTTGGAAACAGGACGGCGCTGACGGACACATTTTGAAAGGGGACCACCCAAGGATCATTTCAGCAAAGTTTGGTTGAGATTGGCTCAGTAGTTTCAGAGGAGAAGATTTTTTTATAATTTCATCCCCCTTTTTTCTAATTTGCATAATCGGTCAAAATAGGCAAAAGCTCAAAGTTCATAAAAAAATCCCATAATATATGTTAAAAAGCTCATCATTATGCTTATACAGTTCAAATTTGTGCACTTTCTGGCTTAAAATAAAGCAGTTTTGGCCATTTGAAGAAATTTCTATTTTTAGTCATGGCAGCCATCTTGGATACAGGAAGGCGTTGATGGACACAATTTTGAAAGAGGACCACCCAAGGATTATTTCAGCAAAGTTTGGTTGAGATTGGCTCAGTAGGTTCCGAGGAGAAGATTTTTTTTAAATTTCATCCCCCCTTTTTTCTAATTTGCATAATTGATCAAAATAGGCAAAAGTTCAACGTTCATAAAAAAATCCCGTATTACATGTTAAAAAGCTCATCATGCTTATACAGTTCAAATTTGGGCACTTTCTGGCTTAAAATAGAGCAGTTTTGGCCATTTGAAGACATTTCTATTTCTAGTCATGATGGCCATCTTGGATACAGGATGGCGCTGACGGACACACATTTGAAAGGGGACCACCCAAGGATCGTTTCAGCAAAATTTGGTTGAGATTGGCTCAGTAGTTTCAGATGAGAAGATTTTTTAAAAATTTCATCCCCCCTTTTTCTAATTTGCATAATCGGTCAAAATAGGCAAATGTTCAAAGTTCATAAAAAAATCCCGTAATATATGTTAAAAAGCTCATCATTATGCTTATACAGTTCAAATTTGTGCACTTTCTGGCTTAAAATAGAGCAGTCTTGGCCATTTGAAGAAATTTCTATTTTTAGTCATGGCAGCCATCTTGGATACAGGAAGGCGCTGAGGGACACAATTTTGAAAGGGGACCACCCAAGGATTATTTCAGCAAAGTTTGGTTGAGATTGGCTCAGTAGTTTCAGAGGAGAAGATTTTTTTTAAATTTCATCTCCCCTTTTTTCTAATTTGCATAATCGGTCAAAATAGGCAAATGTTCAAAGTTCATAAAAAATCCCGTAATATATGTTAAAAAGCTCATCATTATGCTTATACAGTTCAAATTTGTGCACTTTCTGGCTTACAATAGAGCAGTTTTGGCCATTTGAAGAAATTTCTATTTTTAGTCATGGCAGCCATCTTGGAAACAGGACGGCGCTGACGGACACAATTTGAAAGGGGACCACCCAAGGATCATTTCAACAAAGTTTGGTTGAGATTGGCTCAGTAGTTTCAGAGGAGAAGATTTTTTTTATAATTTCATGTCCCCTTTTTTCTAATTTGCATAATCGGTCAAAATAGGCAAAAGTTCAAAATTCATGAAAAAATCCCGTAATATATGTTAAAAAGCTCATCATTATGCTTATACAGTTCAAATTTGGGCATTTTCTGGCTTAAAATAGAGCAGTTTTGGCCATTTGTAGAAATTTCTATTTTTAGTCATGGCAGCCATCTTGGATACAGAAAGGCGTTGAGGGACACAATTTTGAAAGGGGACCACCCAAGGATTATTTCAGCAAAGTTTGGTTGAGATTGGCTCCGTAGTTTCAGAGAAGATTTTTTTATAATTTCATCCCCCTTTTTTCTAATTTGCATAATCGGTCAAAATAGGCAAAAGTTCAACGTTCATAAAAAATCCCGTAATATATGTTAAAAAGCTCATCATTATGCTTATACAGTTCAAATTTGTGCACTTTCTGGCTTAAAATAGAGCAGTTTTGGCCATTTGAAGAAATTTCTATTTTTTTTGTAATGACAGCCATCTTGGATACAGGACGGGGCTGACGGACACAATTTTGAAAGGGGACCACACAAGGATCGTTTCAGCAAAGTTTGGTTGAGATTGGCTCAGTAGTTTCAGAGGAGAAGATTTTTTTTAAATTTCATCCCCCCCTTTTTTCTAATTTGCATAATCGGTCAAAATAGGCAAATGTTCAAAGTTCATAAAAAATCCTGTAATATATGTTAAAAAGCTCATCATTATGCTTATACAGTTCAAATTTGTGCACTTTCTGGCTTACAATAGAGCAGTTTTGGCCATTTGAAGAAATTTCTATTTTTAGTCATGGCAGCCATCTTGGAAACAGGACGGCGCTGACGGACACATTTTGAAAGGGGACCACCCAAGGATCATTTCAGCAAAGTTTGGTTGAGATTGGCTCAGTAGTTTCAGAGGAGAAGATTTTTTTATAATTTCATCCCCCTTTTTTCTAATTTGCATAATCGGTCAAAATAGGCAAAAGCTCAAAGTTCATAAAAAAATCCCATAATATATTTTAAAAAGCTCATCATTATGCTTATACAGTTCAAATTTGGGCATTTTCTGGCTTAAAATAGAGCAGTTTTGGCCATTTGAAGAAATTTCTATTTTTAGTCATGGCAGCCATCTTGGATACAGGAAGGCGTTGAGGGACACAATTTTGAAAGGGGACCACCCAAGGATTATTTCAGCAAAGTTTGGTTGAGATTGGCTCAGTAGGTTCCGAGGAGAAGATTTTTTTTAAATTTCATCCCCCCTTTTTTCTAATTTGCATAATCGGTCAAAATAGGCAAAAGTTCAACGTTCATAAAAAATCACGTAATACATGTTAAAAAGCTCATCATTATGCTTATACAGTTCAAATTTGGGCACTTTCTGGCTTAAAATAGAGCAGTTTTGGCCATTTGAAGACATTTCTATTTCTAGTCATGATGGCCATCTTGGATACAGGATGGCGGTGACGGACACAAATTTGAAAGGGGACCACCCAAGGATCGTCTGAGCAAAATTTGGTTGAGATTGGCTGAGTAGTTTCAGAGGAGAAGATTTTTTTAAAATTTCATCCTCCCTTTTTTCTAATTTGCATAATCGGTCAAAATAGGCAAATGTTCAAAGTTCATAAAAAATCCCGTAATATATGTTAAAAAGCTCATCATTATGCTTATACAGTTCAAATTTGTGCACTTTCTGGCTTACAATAGAGCAGTTTTGGCCATTTGAAGAAATTTCTATTTTCAGTCATGGCAGCCATCTTGGATACAGGAAGGCGCTGAGGGACACAATTTTGAAAGGGGACCACCCAAGGATTATTTCAGCAAAGTTTGGTTGAGATTGGCTCAGTAGTTTCCGAGGAGAAGATTTTTTTTAAATTTCATCTCCCCTTTTTTCTAATTTGCATAATCGGTCAAAATAGGCAAATGTTCAAAGTTCATAAAAAATCCCGTAATATATGTTAAAAAGCTCATCATTATGCTTATACAGTTCAAATTTGTGCACTTTCTGGCTTACAATAGAGCAGTTTTGGCCATTTGAAGAAATTTCTATTTTTAGTCATGGCAGCCATCTTGGAAACAGGACGGCGCTGACGGACACAATTTGAAAGGGGACCACCCAAGGATCATTTCAACAAAGTTTGGTTGAGATTGGCTCAGTAGTTTTAGAGGAGAAGATTTTTTTATAATTTCATCTCCCCTTTTTTCTAATTTGCATAATCGGTCAAAATAGGCAAAAGTTCAAAATTCATAAAAAAATCCCGTAATATATGTTAAAAAGCTCATCATTATGCTTATACAGTTCAAATTTGGGCATTTTCTGGCTTAAAATAGAGCAGTTTTGGCCATTTGTAGAAATTTCTATTTTTAGTCATGGCAGCCATCTTGGATACAGAAAGGCGTTGAGGGACACAATTTTGAAAGGGGACCACCCAAGGATTATTTCAGCAAAGTTTGGTTGAGATTGGCTCCGTAGTTTCAGAGAAGATTTTTTTATAATTTCATCCCCCTTTTTTCTAATTTGCATAATCGGTCAAAATAGGCAAAAGTTCAACGTTCATAAAAAATCCCGTAATATATGTTAAAAAGCTCATCATTATGCTTATACAGTTCAAATTTGTGCACTTTCTGGCTTAAAATAGAGCAGTTTTGGCCATTTGAAGAAATTTCTATTTTTTTGTAATGGCAGCCATCTTGGATACAGGACGGGGCTGACGGACACAATTTTGAAAGGGGACCACACAAGGATCGTTTCAGCAAAGTTTGGTTGAGATTGGCTCAGTAGTTTCAGAGAAGATTTTTTTTAAATTTCATCCCCCCCTTTTTTCTAATTTGCATAATCGGTCAAAATAGGCAAATGTTCAAAATTCATCAAAAATCCCGTAATATATGTTAAAAAGCTCATCATTATGCTTATACAGTTCAAATTTGTGCACTTTCTGGCTTACAATAGAGCAGTTTTGGCCATTTGAAGAAATTTCTATTTTTAGTCATGGCAGCCATCTTGGAAACAGGACGGCGCTGACGGACACATTTTGAAAGGGGACCACCCAAGGATCATTTCAGCAAAGTTTGGTTGAGATTGGCTCAGTAGTTTCAGAGGAGAAGATTTTTTTATAATTTCATCCCCCTTTTTTCTAATTTGCATAATCGGTCAAAATAGGCAAAAGCTCAAAGTTCATAAAAAAATCCCATAATATATTTTAAAAAGCTCATCATTATGCTTATACAGTTCAAATTTGGGCATTTTCTGGCTTAAAATAAAGCAGTTTTGGCCATTTGAAGAAATTTCAATTTTTAGTCATGGCAGCCATCTTGGATACAGGAAGGCGTTGAGGGACACAATTTTGAAAGGGGACCACCCAAGGATTATTTGAGCAAAGTTTGGTTGAGATTGGCTCAGTAGGTTACGAGGAGAAGATTTTTTTTTAATTTCATCCCCCCTTTTTTCTAATTTGCATAATCGGTCAAAATAGGCAAAAGTTCAACGTTCATAAAAAATCACGTAATACATGTTAAAAAGCTCATCATTATGCTTATACAGTTCAAATTTGGGCACTTTCTGGCTTAAAATAGAGCAGTTTTGGCCATTTGAAGACATTTCTATTTCTAGTCATGATGGCCATCTTGGATACAGGATGGCGGTGACGGACACAAATTTGAAAGGGGACCACCCAAGGATCGTCTCAGCAAAATTTGGTTGAGATTGGCTGAGTAGTTTCAGAGGAGAAGATTTTTTTAAAATTTCATCCTCCCTTTTTTCTAATTTGCATAATCGGTCAAAATAGGCAAATGTTCAAAGTTCATAAAAAATCCCGTAATATATGTTAAAAAGCTCATCATTATGCTTATACAGTTCAAATTTGTGCACTTTCTGGCTTACAATAGAGCAGTTTTGGCCATTTGAAGAAATTTCTATTTTTAGTCATGGCAGCCATCTTGGATACAGGAAGTCGCTGAGGGACACAATTTTGAAAGGGGACCACCCAAGGATTATTTCAGCAAAGTTTGGTTGAGATTGGCTCAGTAGTTTCCGAGGAGAAGATTTTTTTTAAATTTCATCTCCCCTTTTTTCTAATTTGCATAATCGGTCAAAATAGGCAAATGTTCAAAGTTCATAAAAAATCCCGTAATATATGTTAAAAAGCTCATCATTATGCTTATACAGTTCAAATTTGTGCACTTTCTGGCTTACAATAGAGCAGTTTTGGCCATTTGAAGAAATTTCTATTTTTAGTCATGGCAGCCATCTTGGAAACAGGACGGCGCTGACGGACACAATTTGAAAGGGGACCACCCAAGGATCATTTCAACAAAGTTTGGTTGAGATTGGCTCAGTAGTTTCAGAGAAGATTTTTTTATAATTTCATCTCCCCTTTTTTCTAATTTGCATAATCGGTCAAAATAGGCAAAAGTTCAAAATTCATAAAAAAATCCCGTAATATATGTTAAAAAGCTCATCATTATGCTTATACAGTTCAAATTTGGGCATTTTCTGGCTTAAAATAGAGCAGTTTTGGCCATTTGTAGAAATTTCTATTTTTAGTCATGGCAGCCATCTTGGATACAGAAAGGCGTTGAGGGACACAATTTTGAAAGGGGACCACCCAAGGATTATTTCAGCAAAGTTTGGTTGAGATTGGCTCCGTAGTTTCAGAGAAGATTTTTTTATAATTTCATCCCCCTTTTTTCTAATTTGCATAATCGGTCAAAATAGGCAAAAGTTCAACGTTCATAAAAAATCCCGTAATATATGTTAAAAAGCTCATCATTATGCTTATACAGTTCAAATTTGTGCACTTTCTGGCTTAAAATAGAGCAGTTTTGGCCATTTGAAGAAATTTCTATTTTTTTGTAATGGCAGCCATCTTGGATACAGGACGGGGCTGACGGACACAATTTTGAAAGGGGACCACACAATGATCGTTTCAGCAAAGTTTGGTTGAGATTGGCTCAGTAGTTTCAGAGGAGAAGATTTTTTTAAAATTTCATCCCCCCCTTTTTTCTAATTTGCATAATCGGTCAAAATAGGCAAATGTTCAAAGTTCATAAAAAATCCCGTAATATATGTTAAAAAGCTCATCATTATGCTTATACAGTTCAAATTTGTGCACTTTCTGGCTTACAATAGAGCAGTTTTGGCCATTTGAAGAAATTTCTATTTTAAGTCATGGCAGCCATCTTGGAAACAGGACGGCGCTGACGGACACATTTTGAAAGGGGACCACCCAAGGATCATTTCAACAAAGTTTGGTTGAGATTGGCTCAGTAGTTTCAGAGGAGAAGATTTTTTTATAATTTCATCTCCCCTTTTTTCTAATTTGCATAATCGGTCAAAATAGGCAAAAGTTCAAAATTCATAAAAAAATCCCGTAATATATGTTAAAAAGCTCATCATTATGCTTATACAGTTCAAATTTGGGCATTTTCTGGCTTAAAATAGAGCAGTTTTGGCCATTTGTAGAAATTTCTATTTTTAGTCATGGCAGCCATCTTGGATACAGAAAGGCGTTGAGGGACACAATTTTGAAAGGGGACCACCCAAGGATTATTTCAGCAAAGTTTGGTTGAGATTGGCTCCGTAGTTTCAGAGAAGATTTTTTTATAATTTCATCCCCCTTTTTTCTAATTTGCATAATCGGTCAAAATAGGCAAAAGTTCAACGTTCATAAAAAATCCCGTAATATATGTTAAAAAGCTCATCATTATGCTTATACAGTTCAAATTTGTGCACTTTCTGGCTTAAAATAGAGCAGTTTTGGCCATTTGAAGAAATTTCTATTTTTTTGTAATGGCAGCCATCTTGGATACAGGACGGGGCTGACGGACACAATTTTGAAAGGGGACCACACAAGGATCGTTTCAGCAAAGTTTGGTTGAGATTGGCTCAGTAGTTTCAGAGGAGAAGATTTTTTTAAATTTCATCCCCCCCTTTTTTCTAATTTGCATAATCGGTCAAAATAGGCAATTGTTCAAAGTTCATAAAAAATCCCGTAATATATGTTAAAAAGCTCATCATTATGCTTATACAGTTCAAATTTGTGCACTTTCTGGCTTACAATAGAGCAGTTTTGGCCATTTGAAGAAATTTCTATTTTTAGTCATGGCAGCCATCTTGGAAACAGGACGGCGCTGACGGACACATTTTGAAAGGGGACCACCCAAGGATCATTTCAGCAAAGTTTGGTTGAGATTGGCTCAGTAGTTTCAGAAGAGAAGATTTTTTTATAATTTCATCCCCCTTTTTTCTAATTTGCATAATCGGTCAAAATAGGCAAAAGCTCAAAGTTCATAAAAAAATCCCATAATATATGTTAAAAAGCTCATCATTATGCTTATACAGTTCAAATTTGGGCATTTTCTGGCTTAAAATAGAGCAGTTTTGGCCATTTGAAGAAATTTATATTTTTAGTCATGGCAGCCATCTTGGATACAGGAAGGCGTTGAGGGACACAATTTTGAAAGGGGACCACCCAAGGATTATTTCAGCAAAGTTTGGTTGAGATTGGCTCAGTAGGTTCCGAGGAGAAGATTTTTTTTAAATTTCATCCCCCCTTTTTTCTAATTTGCATAATCGGTCAAAATAGGCAAAAGTTCAACGTTCATAAAAAATCACGTAATACATGTTAAAAAGCTCATCATTATGCTTATACAGTTCAAATTTGGGCACTTTCTGGCTTAAAATAGAGCAGTTTTGGCCATTTGAAGACATTTCTATTTCTAGTCATGATGGCCATCTTGGATACAGAATGGCGGTGACGGACACAATTTTGAAAGGGGACCACCCAAGGATCGTCTCAGCAAAATTTGGTTGAGATTGGCTGAGTAGTTTCAGAGGAGAAGATTTTTTAAAAATTTCATCCTCCCTTTTTTCTAATTTGCATAATCGGTCAAAATAGGCAAATGTTCAAAGTTCATAAAAAATCCCGTAATATATGTTAAAAAGCTCATCATTATGCTTATACAGTTCAAATTTGTGCACTTTCTGGCTTAAAATAGAGCAGTTTTGGCCATTTGAAGAAATTTCTATTTTTTGTCATGGCAGCCATCTTGGATACAGGAAGGCGCTGAGGGACACAATTTTGAAAGGGGACCACCCAAGGATTATTTCAGCAAAGTTTGGTTGAGATTGGCTCAATAGTTTCCGAGGAGAAGATTTTTTTTTAATTTCATCCCCCCTTTTTTCTAATTTGCATAATCGGTCAAAATAGGCAAATGTTCAAAGTTCATAAAAAATCCCGTAATATATGTTAAAAAGCTCATCATTATGCTTATACAGTTCAAATTTGTGCACTTTCTGGCTTACAATAGAGCAGTTTTGGCCATTTGAAGAAATTTCTAGTTTTAGTAATGGCAGCCATCTTGGAAACAGGACGGCGCTGACGGACACATTTTGAAAGGGGACCACCCAAGGATCATTTCAACAAAGTTTGGTTGAGATTGGCTCAGTAGTTTCAGAGGAGAAGATTTTTTTATAATTTCATCCCCCTTTTTTCTAATTTGCATAATCGGTCAAAATAGGCAAAAGTTAAACGTTCATAAAAAATCCCGTAATATATGTTAAAAAGCTCATCATTATGCTTATACAGTTCAAATTTGTGCACTTTCTGGCTTAAAATAGAGCAGTTTTGGCCATTTGAAGAAATTTCTATTTTTTTGTAATGGCAGCCATCTTGGATACAGGACGGGGCTGACGGACACAATTTTGAAAATTTGTGCACTTTCTGGCTTAAAATAGAGCAGTTTTGGCCATTTGAAGAAATTTCTATTTTTAGTCATGGCAGCCATCTTGGATACAGGAAGGCGTTGAGGGACACAATTTTGAAAGGGAACCACCCAAGGATTATTTGAGCAAAGTTTGGTTGAGATTGGCTCAGTAGGTTCCGAGGAGAAGATTTTTTATTAAATTTCATCCCCCTTTTTTCTAATTTGCATAATCGGTCAAAATAGGCAAAAGTTCAACGTTCATAAAAAAATCCCGTAATACATGTTAAAAAGCTCATCATTATGCTTATAGTTCAAATTTGGGCACTTTCTGGCTTAAAATAGAGCAGTTTTGGCCATTTGAAGAAATTTCTATTTTTTTGTAATGGCAGCCATCTTGGATACAAGAGGGCGCTGACGGACACAATTTTGAAAGGGGACCACCCAAGGATCGTTTCAGCAAAGTTTGGTTGAGATTGGCTCAGTAGTTTCAGAGAAGATTTTTTAAAATTCCATCCCCTTTTTTTCTAAATTGCATAATCGGTCAAAATAGGCAAAAGTTCAACGTTCATAAAAAATCCCGTAATACATGTTAAAAAGCTCATCATTATGCTTATAGTTCAAATTTGGGCACTTTCTGGCTTAAAATAGAGCAGTTTTGGCCATTTGAAGAAATTTCTATTTTTTGTAATGGCAGCCATCTTGGATACAGGAAGGCGCTGACGGACACAATTTTGAAAGGGGACCACCCAAGGATCGTCTCAGCAAAGTTTGGTTGAGATTGGCTCAGTAGTTTGAGGAGAAGATTTTTTTTAAATTTCATCCCCGCTTTCTTCTAATTTGCATAATCGGTCAAAATAGGCAAATGTTCAAAGTTCATAAAAAAATCCCGTAATATATGTTAATAAGCTCATCATTATGCTTATACAGTTCAAATTTGGGCACTTTCTGGCTTAAAATAGAGCAGTTTTCGCCATTTGAAGAAATTTCTATTTTTAGTAATGGCGACCATCTTGGATACAGGACGGCACTGACGGACACAATTTTGAAAGGGGACCACCCAAGGATCATTTCAACAAAGTTTGGTTGAGATTGGCTCAGTAGTTTCAGAGGAGAAGATTTTTTTATAATTTCATCCCCTTTTTTCTAATTTGCATAATCGGTCAAAATAGGCAAAAGTTCAAAATTCATAAAAAATCCCGTAATATATGTTAAAAAGCTCATCATTATGCTTATACAGTTCAAATTTGTGCACTTTCTGGCTTAAAATAGAGCAGTTTTGGCCATTTGAAGAAATTTCTATTTTTTTGTAATGGCAGCCATCTTGGATACAGGACGGGGCTGACGGACACAATTTTGAAAATTTGTGCACTTTCTGGCTTAAAATAGTGCAGTTTTGGCCATTTGAAGAAATTTCTATTTTTAGTCATGGCAGCCATCTTGGATACAGGAAGGCGTTGAGGGACACAATTTTGAAAGGGAACCACCCAAGGATTATTTGAGCAAAGTTTGGTTGAGATTGGCTCAGTAGGTTCCGAGGAGAAGATTTTTTATTAAATTTCATCCCCCCTTTTTTCTAATTTGCATAATCGGTCAAAATAGGCAAAAGTTCAACGTTCATAAAAAATCCCGTAATACATGTTAAAAAGCTCATCATTATGCTTATAGTTCAAATTTGGGCACTTTCTGGCTTAAAATAGAGCAGTTTTGGCCATTTGAAGAAATTTCTATTTTTTTGTAATGGCAGCCATCTTGGATACAAGAGGGCGCTGACGGACACAATTTTGAAAGGGGACCACCCAAGGATCGTTTCAGCAAAGTTTGGTTGAGATTGGCTCAGTAGTTTCAGAGAAGATTTTTTAAAATTCCATCCCCTTTTTTTCTAATTTGCATAATCGGTCAAAATAGGCAAAAGTTCAACGTTCATAAAAAATCCCGTAATACATGTTAAAAAGCTCATCATTATGCTTATAGTTCAAATTTGGGCACTTTCTGGCTTAAAATAGAGCAGTTTTGGCCATTTGAAGAAATTTCTATTTTTTGTAATGGCAGCCATCTTGGATACAGGAAGGCGCTGACGGACACAATTTTGAAAGGGGACCACCCAAGGATCGTCTCAGCAAAGTTTGGTTGAGATTGGCTCAGTAGTTTGAGGAGAAGATTTTTTTTAAATTTCATCCCCGCTTTCTTCTAATTTGCATAATCGGTCAAAATAGGCAAATGTTCAAAGTTCATAAAAAAATCCCGTAATATATGTTAATAAGCTCATCATTATGCTTATACAGTTCAAATTTGGGCACTTTCTGGCTTAAAATAGAGCAGTTTTCGCCATTTGAAGAAATTTCTATTTTTAGTAATGGCGACCATCTTGGATACAGGACGGCACTGACGGACACAATTTTGAAAGGGGACCACCCAAGGATCATTTCAACAAAGTTTGGTTGAGATTGGCTCAGTAGTTTCAGAGGAGAAGATTTTTTTATAATTTCATCCCCTTTTTTCTAATTTGCATAATCGGTCAAAATAGGCAAAAGTTCAACGTTCATAAAAAATCCCGTAATATATGTTAAAAAGCTCATCATTATGCTTATACAGTTCAAATTTGTGCACTTTCTGGCTTAAAAGAGCAGTTTTGGCCATTTGAAGAAATTTCTATTTTTTTGTAATGGCAGCCATCTTGGATACAGGAAGGCATTGAGGGACACAATTTTGAAAGGGGACCACCCAAGGATTATCTCAGCAAAGTTTGGTTGAGATTGGCTCAGTAGGTTCCGAGGAGAAGATTTTTTTTAAATTTCATCCCCCCTTTTTTCTAATTTGCATAATCGGTCAAAATAGGCAAATGTTCAAAGTTCATAAAAAAATCCCGTAATATATGTTAATAAGCTCATCATTATGCTTATACAGTTCAAATTTGGGCACTTTCTGGCTTAAAATAGAGCAGTTTTGGCCATTTGAAGAAATTTCTATTTTTTTGTAATGGCAGCCATCTTGGATACAGGACGGGGCTGACGGACACAATTTTGAAAATTTGTGCACTTTCTGGCTTAAAATAGTGCAGTTTTGGCCATTTGAAGAAATTTCTATTTTTAGTCATGGCAGCCATCTTGGATACAGGAAGGCGTTGAGGGACACAATTTTGAAAGGGAACCACCCAAGGATTATTTGAGCAAAGTTTGGTTGAGATTGGCTCAGTAGGTTCCGAGGAGAAGATTTTTTATTAAATTTCATCCCCCCTTTTTTCTAATTTGCATAATCGGTCAAAATAGGCAAAAGTTCAACGTTCATAAAAAATCCCGTAATACATGTTAAAAAGCTCATCATTATGCTTATAGTTCAAATTTGGGCACTTTCTGGCTTAAAATAGAGCAGTTTTGGCCATTTGAAGAAATTTCTATTTTTTTGTAATGGCAGCCATCTTGGATACAAGAGGGCGCTGACGGACACAATTTTGAAAGGGGACCACCCAAGGATCGTTTCAGCAAAGTTTGGTTGAGATTGGCTCAGTAGTTTCAGAGAAGATTTTTTAAAATTCCATCCCCTTTTTTTCTAATTTGCATAATCGGTCAAAATAGGCAAAAGTTCAACGTTCATAAAAAATCCCGTAATACATGTTAAAAAGCTCATCATTATGCTTATAGTTCAAATTTGGGCACTTTCTGGCTTAAAATAGAGCAGTTTTGGCCATTTGAAGAAATTTCTATTTTTTGTAATGGCAGCCATCTTGGATACAGGAAGGCGCTGACGGACACAATTTTGAAAGGGGACCACCCAAGGATCGTCTCAGCAAAGTTTGGTTGAGATTGGCTCAGTAGTTTGAGGAGAAGATTTTTTTTAAATTTCATCCCCGCTTTCTTCTAATTTGCATAATCGGTCAAAATAGGCAAATGTTCAAAGTTCATAAAAAAATCCCGTAATATATGTTAATAAGCTCATCATTATGCTTATACAGTTCAAATTTGGGCACTTTCTGGCTTAAAATAGAGCAGTTTTCGCCATTTGAAGAAATTTCTATTTTTAGTAATGGCGACCATCTTGGATACAGGACGGCACTGACGGACACAATTTTGAAAGGGGACCACCCAAGGATCATTTCAACAAAGTTTGGTTGAGATTGGCTCAGTAGTTTCAGAGGAGAAGATTTTTTTATAATTTCATCCCCTTTTTTCTAATTTGCATAATCGGTCAAAATAGGCAAAAGTTCAACGTTCATAAAAAATCCCGTAATATATGTTAAAAAGCTCATCATTATGCTTATACAGTTCAAATTTGTGCACTTTCTGGCTTAAAAGAGCAGTTTTGGCCATTTGAAGAAATTTCTATTTTTTTGTAATGGCAGCCATCTTGGATACAGGAAGGCATTGAGGGACACAATTTTGAAAGGGGACCACCCAAGGATTATCTCAGCAAAGTTTGGTTGAGATTGGCTCAGTAGGTTCCGAGGAGAAGATTTTTTTTAAATTTCATCCCCCCTTTTTTCTAATTTGCATAATCGGTCAAAATAGGCAAATGTTCAAAGTTCATAAAAAATCCCGTAATATATGTTAAAAAGCTCATCATTATGCTTATACAGTTCAAATTTGTGCACTTTCTGGCTTACAATAGAGCAGTTTTGGCCATTTGAAGAAATTTCTATTTTTAGTCATGGCAGCCATCTTGGATACAGGAAGGCGTTGAGGGACACAATTTTGAAAGGGAACCACCCAAGGATTATTTGAGCAAAGTTTGGTTGAGATTGGCTCAGTAGGTTCCGAGGAGAAGATTTTTTATTAAATTTCATCCCCCCTTTTTTCTAATTTGCATAATCGGTCAAAATAGGCAAAAGTTCAACGTTCATAAAAAATCCCGTAATACATGTTAAAAAGCTCATCATTATGCTTATAGTTCAAATTTGGGCACTTTCTGGCTTAAAATAGAGCAGTTTTGGCCATTTGAAGAAATTTCTATTTTTTTGTAATGGCAGCCATCTTGGATACAAGAGGGCGCTGACGGACACAATTTTGAAAGGGGACCACCCAAGGATCGTTTCAGCAAAGTTTGGTTGAGATTGGCTCAGTAGTTTCAGAGAAGATTTTTTAAAATTCCATCCCCTTTTTTTCTAATTTGCATAATCGGTCAAAATAGGCAAAAGTTCAACGTTCATAAAAAATCCCGTAATACATGTTAAAAAGCTCATCATTATGCTTATAGTTCAAATTTGGGCACTTTCTGGCTTAAAATAGAGCAGTTTTGGCCATTTGAAGAAATTTCTATTTTTTGTAATGGCAGCCATCTTGGATACAGGAAGGCGCTGACGGACACAATTTTGAAAGGGGACCACCCAAGGATCATTTCAACAAAGTTTGGTTGAGATTGGCTCAGTAGTTTCAGAGGAGAAGATTTTTTTATAATTTCATCCCCTTTTTTCTAATTTGCATAATCGGTCAAAATAGGCAAAAGTTCAACGTTCATAAAAAATCCCGTAATATATGTTAAAAAGCTCATCATTATGCTTATACAGTTCAAATTTGTGCACTTTCTGGCTTAAAAGAGCAGTTTTGGCCATTTGAAGAAATTTCTATTTTTTTGTAATGGCAGCCATCTTGGATACAGGACGGGGCTGACGGACACAATTTTGAAAATTTGTGCACTTTCTGGCTTAAAATAGAGCAGTTTTGGCCATTTGAAGAAATTTCTATTTTTAGTCATGGCAGCCATCTTGGATACAGGAAGGCGTTGAGGGACACAATTTTGAAAGGGAACCACCCAAGGATTATTTGAGCAAAGTTTGGTTGAGATTGGCTCAGTAGGTTCCGAGGAGAAGATTTTTATTAAATTTCATCCCCCCTTTTTTCTAATTTGCATAATCGGTCAAAATAGGCAAAAGTTCAACGTTCATAAAAAATCCCGTAATACATGTTAAAAAGCTCATCATTATGCTTATAGTTCAAATTTGGGCACTTTCTGGCTTAAAATAGAGCAGTTTTCGCCATTTGAAGAAATTTCTATTTTTTTGTAATGGCAGCCATCTTGGATACAAGAGGGCGCTGACGGACACAATTTTGAAAGGGGACCACCCAAGGATCGTTTCAGCAAAGTTTGGTTGAGATTGGCTCAGTAGTTTCAGAGAAGATTTTTTAAAATTTCATCCCCTTTTTTTCTAATTTGCATAATCGGTCAAAATAGGGCAAAAGTTCAACGTTCATAAAAAATCCCGTAATACATGTTAAAAAGCTCATCATTATGCTTATAGTTCAAATTTGGGCACTTTCTGGCTTAAAATAGAGCAGTTTTGGCCATTTGAAGAAATTTCTATTTTTTGTAATGGCAGCCATCTTGGATACAGGAAGGCGCTGACGGACACAATTTTGAAAGGGGACCACCCAAGGATCGTCTCAGCAAAGTTTGGTTGAGATTGGCTCAGTAGTTTGAGGAGAAGATTTTTTTTAAATTTCATCCCCGCTTTCTTCTAATTTGCATAATCGGTCAAAATAGGCAAATGTTCAAAGTTCATAAAAAAATCCCGTAATATATGTTAATAAGCTCATCATTATGCTTATACAGTTCAAATTTGGGCACTTTCTGGCTTAAAATAGAGCAGTTTTCGCCATTTGAAGAAATTTCTATTTTTAGTAATGGCGACCATCTTGGATACAGGACGGCACTGACGGACACAATTTTGAAAGGGGACCACCCAAGGATCATTTCAACAAAGTTTGGTTGAGATTGGCTCAGTAGTTTCAGAGGAGAAGATTTTTTTATAATTTCATCTCCCCTTTTTTCTAATTTGCATAATCGGTCAAAATAGGCTAAAGTTCAAAGTTCATAAAAAAATCCCGTAATATATGTTAAAAAGCTCATCATTATGCTTATACAGTTCAAATTTGGGCACTTTCTGGCTTAAAATAGAGCAGTTTTGGCCATTTGAAGAAATTTCTATTTTTAGTCCTGGCAGCCATCTTGGATACAGGAAGGCATTGAGGGACACAATTTTGAAAGGGGACCACCCAAGGATTATCTCAGCAAAGTTTGGTTGAGATTGGCTCAGTAGGTTCCGAGGAGAAGATTTTTTTTAAATTTCATCCCCCCTTTTTTCTAATTTGCATAATCGGTCAAAATAGGCAAATGTTCAAAGTTCATAAAAAATCCCGTAATATATGTTAAAAAGCTCATCATTATGCTTATACAGTTCAAATTTGTGCACTTTCTGGCTTACAATAGAGCAGTTTTGGCCATTTGAAGAAATTTCTATTTTTAGTCATGGCAGCCATCTTGGATACAGGAAGGCGTTGAGGGACACAATTTTGAAAGGGAACCACCCAAGGATTATTTGAGCAAAGTTTGGTTGAGATTGGCTCAGTAGGTTCCGAGGAGAAGATTTTTTATTAAATTTCATCCCCCCTTTTTTCTAATTTGCATAATCGGTCAAAATAGGCAAAAGTTCAACGTTCATAAAAAATCCCGTAATACATGTTAAAAAGCTCATCATTATGCTTATAGTTCAAATTTGGGCACTTTCTGGCTTAAAATAGAGCAGTTTTGGCCATTTAAAGAAATTTCTATTTTTTTGTAATGGCAGCCATCTTGGATACAAGAGGGCGCTGACGGACACAATTTTGAAAGGGGACCACCCAAGGATCGTTTCAGCAAAGTTTGGTTGAGATTGGCTCAGTAGTTTCAGAGAAGATTTTTTAAAATTCCATCCCCTTTTTTTCTAATTTGCATAATCGGTCAAAATAGGCAAAAGTTCAACGTTCATAAAAAATCCCGTAATATATGTTAAAAAGCTCATCATTATGCTTATACAGTTCAAATTTGTGCACTTTCTGGCTTAAAAGAGCAGTTTTGGCCATTTGAAGAAATTTCTATTTTTTTGTAATGGCAGCCATCTTGGATACAGGACGGGGCTGACGGACACAATTTTGAAAATTTGTGCACTTTCTGGCTTAAAATAGAGCAGTTTTGGCCATTTGAAGAAATTTCTATTTTTAGTCATGGCAGCCATCTTGGATACAGGAAGGCGTTGAGGGACACAATTTTGAAAGGGAACCACCCAAGGATTATTTGAGCAAAGTTTGGTTGAGATTGGCTCAGTAGGTTCCGAGGAGAAGATTTTTATTAAATTTCATCCCCCCTTTTTTCTAATTTGCATAATCGGTCAAAATAGGCAAAAGTTCAACGTTCATAAAAAATCCCGTAATACATGTTAAAAAGCTCATCATTATGCTTATAGTTCAAATTTGGGCACTTTCTGGCTTAAAATAGAGCAGTTTTCGCCATTTGAAGAAATTTCTATTTTTTTGTAATGGCAGCCATCTTGGATACAAGAGGGCGCTGACGGACACAATTTTGAAAGGGGACCACCCAAGGATCGTTTCAGCAAAGTTTGGTTGAGATTGGCTCAGTAGTTTCAGAGAAGATTTTTTAAAATTTCATCCCCTTTTTTTCTAATTTGCATAATCGGTCAAAATAGGGCAAAAGTTCAACGTTCATAAAAAATCCCGTAATACATGTTAAAAAGCTCATCATTATGCTTATAGTTCAAATTTGGGCACTTTCTGGCTTAAAATAGAGCAGTTTTGGCCATTTGAAGAAATTTCTATTTTTTGTAATGGCAGCCATCTTGGATACAGGAAGGCGCTGACGGACACAATTTTGAAAGGGGACCACCCAAGGATCGTCTCAGCAAAGTTTGGTTGAGATTGGCTCAGTAGTTTGAGGAGAAGATTTTTTTTAAATTTCATCCCCGCTTTCTTCTAATTTGCATAATCGGTCAAAATAGGCAAATGTTCAAAGTTCATAAAAAAATCCCGTAATATATGTTAATAAGCTCATCATTATGCTTATACAGTTCAAATTTGGGCACTTTCTGGCTTAAAATAGAGCAGTTTTCGCCATTTGAAGAAATTTCTATTTTTAGTAATGGCGACCATCTTGGATACAGGACGGCACTGACGGACACAATTTTGAAAGGGGACCACCCAAGGATCATTTCAACAAAGTTTGGTTGAGATTGGCTCAGTAGTTTCAGAGGAGAAGATTTTTTTATAATTTCATCTCCCCTTTTTTCTAATTTGCATAATCGGTCAAAATAGGCTAAAGTTCAAAGTTCATAAAAAAATCCCGTAATATATGTTAAAAAGCTCATCATTATGCTTATACAGTTCAAATTTGGGCACTTTCTGGCTTAAAATAGAGCAGTTTTGGCCATTTGAAGAAATTTCTATTTTTAGTCCTGGCAGCCATCTTGGATACAGGAAGGCATTGAGGGACACAATTTTGAAAGGGGACCACCCAAGGATTATCTCAGCAAAGTTTGGTTGAGATTGGCTCAGTAGGTTCCGAGGAGAAGATTTTTTTTAAATTTCATCCCCCCTTTTTTCTAATTTGCATAATCGGTCAAAATAGGCAAATGTTCAAAGTTCATAAAAAATCCCGTAATATATGTTAAAAAGCTCATCATTATGCTTATACAGTTCAAATTTGTGCACTTTCTGGCTTACAATAGAGCAGTTTTGGCCATTTGAAGAAATTTCTATTTTTAGTCATGGCAGCCATCTTGGATACAGGAAGGCGTTGAGGGACACAATTTTGAAAGGGAACCACCCAAGGATTATTTGAGCAAAGTTTGGTTGAGATTGGCTCAGTAGGTTCCGAGGAGAAGATTTTTTATTAAATTTCATCCCCCCTTTTTTCTAATTTGCATAATCGGTCAAAATAGGCAAAAGTTCAACGTTCATAAAAAATCCCGTAATACATGTTAAAAAGCTCATCATTATGCTTATAGTTCAAATTTGGGCACTTTCTGGCTTAAAATAGAGCAGTTTTGGCCATTTAAAGAAATTTCTATTTTTTTGTAATGGCAGCCATCTTGGATACAAGAGGGCGCTGACGGACACAATTTTGAAAGGGGACCACCCAAGGATCGTTTCAGCAAAGTTTGGTTGAGATTGGCTCAGTAGTTTCAGAGAAGATTTTTTAAAATTCCATCCCCTTTTTTTCTAATTTGCATAATCGGTCAAAATAGGCAAAAGTTCAACGTTCATAAAAAATCCCGTAATATATGTTAAAAAGCTCATCATTATGCTTATACAGTTCAAATTTGTGCACTTTCTGGCTTAAAAGAGCAGTTTTGGCCATTTGAAGAAATTTCTATTTTTTTGTAATGGCAGCCATCTTGGATACAGGACGGGGCTGACGGACACAATTTTGAAAATTTGTGCACTTTCTGGCTTAAAATAGAGCAGTTTTGGCCATTTGAAGAAATTTCTATTTTTAGTCATGGCAGCCATCTTGGATACAGGAAGGCGTTGAGGGACACAATTTTGAAAGGGAACCACCCAAGGATTATTTGAGCAAAGTTTGGTTGAGATTGGCTCAGTAGGTTCCGAGGAGAAGATTTTTATTAAATTTCATCCCCCCTTTTTTCTAATTTGCATAATCGGTCAAAATAGGCAAAAGTTCAACGTTCATAAAAAATCCCGTAATACATGTTAAAAAGCTCATCATTATGCTTATAGTTCAAATTTGGGCACTTTCTGGCTTAAAATAGAGCAGTTTTCGCCATTTGAAGAAATTTCTATTTTTTTGTAATGGCAGCCATCTTGGATACAAGAGGGCGCTGACGGACACAATTTTGAAAGGGGACCACCCAAGGATCGTTTCAGCAAAGTTTGGTTGAGATTGGCTCAGTAGTTTCAGAGAAGATTTTTTAAAATTTCATCCCCTTTTTTTCTAATTTGCATAATCGGTCAAAATAGGGCAAAAGTTCAACGTTCATAAAAAATCCCGTAATACATGTTAAAAAGCTCATCATTATGCTTATAGTTCAAATTTGGGCACTTTCTGGCTTAAAATAGAGCAGTTTTGGCCATTTGAAGAAATTTCTATTTTTTGTAATGGCAGCCATCTTGGATACAGGAAGGCGCTGACGGACACAATTTTGAAAGGGGACCACCCAAGGATCGTCTCAGCAAAGTTTGGTTGAGATTGGCTCAGTAGTTTGAGGAGAAGATTTTTTTTAAATTTCATCCCCGCTTTCTTCTAATTTGCATAATCGGTCAAAATAGGCAAATGTTCAAAGTTCATAAAAAAATCCCGTAATATATGTTAATAAGCTCATCATTATGCTTATACAGTTCAAATTTGGGCACTTTCTGGCTTAAAATAGAGCAGTTTTCGCCATTTGAAGAAATTTCTATTTTTAGTAATGGCGACCATCTTGGATACAGGACGGCACTGACGGACACAATTTTGAAAGGGGACCACCCAAGGATCATTTCAACAAAGTTTGGTTGAGATTGGCTCAGTAGTTTCAGAGGAGAAGATTTTTTTATAATTTCATCTCCCCTTTTTTCTAATTTGCATAATCGGTCAAAATAGGCTAAAGTTCAAAGTTCATAAAAAAATCCCGTAATATATGTTAAAAAGCTCATCATTATGCTTATACAGTTCAAATTTGGGCACTTTCTGGCTTAAAATAGAGCAGTTTTGGCCATTTGAAGAAATTTCTATTTTTAGTCCTGGCAGCCATCTTGGATACAGGAAGGCATTGAGGGACACAATTTTGAAAGGGGACCACCCAAGGATTATCTCAGCAAAGTTTGGTTGAGATTGGCTCAGTAGGTTCCGAGGAGAAGATTTTTTTTAAATTTCATCCCCCCTTTTTTCTAATTTGCATAATCGGTCAAAATAGGCAAATGTTCAAAGTTCATAAAAAATCCCGTAATATATGTTAAAAAGCTCATCATTATGCTTATACAGTTCAAATTTGTGCACTTTCTGGCTTACAATAGAGCAGTTTTGGCCATTTGAAGAAATTTCTATTTTTAGTCATGGCAGCCATCTTGGATACAGGAAGGCGTTGAGGGACACAATTTTGAAAGGGAACCACCCAAGGATTATTTGAGCAAAGTTTGGTTGAGATTGGCTCAGTAGGTTCCGAGGAGAAGATTTTTTATTAAATTTCATCCCCCCTTTTTTCTAATTTGCATAATCGGTCAAAATAGGCAAAAGTTCAACGTTCATAAAAAATCCCGTAATACATGTTAAAAAGCTCATCATTATGCTTATAGTTCAAATTTGGGCACTTTCTGGCTTAAAATAGAGCAGTTTTGGCCATTTAAAGAAATTTCTATTTTTTTGTAATGGCAGCCATCTTGGATACAAGAGGGCGCTGACGGACACAATTTTGAAAGGGGACCACCCAAGGATCGTTTCAGCAAAGTTTGGTTGAGATTGGCTCAGTAGTTTCAGAGAAGATTTTTTAAAATTCCATCCCCTTTTTTTCTAATTTGCATAATCGGTCAAAATAGGCAAAAGTTCAACGTTCATAAAAAATCCCGTAATACATGTTAAAAAGCTCATCATTATGCTTATAGTTCAAATTTGGGCACTTTCTGGCTTAAAATAGAGCAGTTTTGGCCATTTGAAGAAATTTCTATTTTTTGTAATGGCAGCCATCTTGGATACAGGAAGGCGCTGACGGACACAATTTTGAAAGGGGACCACCCAAGGATCGTCTCAGCAAAGTTTGGTTGAGATTGGCTCAGTAGTTTGAGGAGAAGATTTTTTTTAAATTTCATCCCCGCTTTCTTCTAATTTGCATAATCGGTCAAAATAGGCAAATGTTCAAAGTTCATAAAAAATCCCGTAATATATGTTAATAAGCTCATCATTATGCTTATACAGTTCAAATTTGGGCACTTTCTGGCTTAAAATAGAGCAGTTTTCGCCATTTGAAGAAATTTCTATTTTTAGTAATGGCGACCATCTTGGATACAGGACGGCACTGACGGACACAATTTTGAAAGGGGACCACCCAAGGATCATTTCAACAAAGTTTGGTTGAGATTGGCTCAGTAGTTTCAGAGGAGAAGATTTTTTTATAATTTCATCCCCTTTTTTCTAATTTGCATAATCGGTCAAAATAGGCAAAAGTTCAACGTTCATAAAAAATCCCGTAATATATGTTAAAAAGCTCATCATTATGCTTATACAGTTCAAATTTGTGCACTTTCTGGCTTAAAAGAGCAGTTTTGGCCATTTGAAGAAATTTCTATTTTTTTGTAATGGCAGCCATCTTGGATACAGGACGGGGCTGACGGACACAATTTTGAAAATTTGTGCACTTTCTGGCTTAAAATAGAGCAGTTTTGGCCATTTGAAGAAATTTCTATTTTTAGTCATGGCAGCCATCTTGGATACAGGAAGGCGTTGAGGGACACAATTTTGAAAGGGAACCACCCAAGGATTATTTGAGCAAAGTTTGGTTGAGATTGGCTCAGTAGGTTCCGAGGAGAAGATTTTTATTAAATTTCATCCCCCCTTTTTTCTAATTTGCATAATCGGTCAAAATAGGCAAAAGTTCAACGTTCATAAAAAATCCCGTAATACATGTTAAAAAGCTCATCATTATGCTTATAGTTCAAATTTGGGCACTTTCTGGCTTAAAATAGAGCAGTTTTCGCCATTTGAAGAAATTTCTATTTTTTTGTAATGGCAGCCATCTTGGATACAAGAGGGCGCTGACGGACACAATTTTGAAAGGGGACCACCCAAGGATCGTTTCAGCAAAGTTTGCTTGAGATTGGCTCAGTAGTTTCAGAGAAGATTTTTTAAAATTTCATCCCCTTTTTTTCTAATTTGCATAATCGGTCAAAATAGGGCAAAAGTTCAACGTTCATAAAAAATCCCGTAATACATGTTAAAAAGCTCATCATTATGCTTATAGTTCAAATTTGGGCACTTTCTGGCTTAAAATAGAGCAGTTTTGGCCATTTGAAGAAATTTCTATTTTTTGTAATGGCAGCCATCTTGGATACAGGAAGGCGCTGACGGACACAATTTTGAAAGGGGACCACCCAAGGATCGTCTCAGCAAAGTTTGGTTGAGATTGGCTCAGTAGTTTGAGGAGAAGATTTTTTTAAAATTTCATCCCCGCTTTCTTCTAATTTGCATAATCGGTCAAAATAGGCAAATGTTCAAAGTTCATAAAAAAATCCCGTAATATATGTTAATAAGCTCATCATTATGCTTATACAGTTCAAATTTGGGCACTTTCTGGCTTAAAATAGAGCAGTTTTCGCCATTTGAAGAAATTTCTATTTTTAGTAATGGCGACCATC
The DNA here is from genome assembly GCA_963383655.1 of Bathymodiolus septemdierum. Classification (NCBI taxonomy): domain Eukaryota; kingdom Metazoa; phylum Mollusca; class Bivalvia; order Mytilida; family Modiolidae; genus Bathymodiolus; species Bathymodiolus septemdierum. The sequence continues at coordinate 2,776,387 of OY726526.1, forward strand.
TTGGATACAGGACGGCACTGACGGACACAATTTTGAAAGGGGACCACCCAAGGATCATTTCAACAAAGTTTGGTTGAGATTGGCTCAGTAGTTTCAGAGGAGAAGATTTTTTTATAATTTCATCCCCTTTTTTCTAATTTGCATAATCGGTCAAAATAGGCAAAAGTTCAACGTTCATAAAAAATCCCGTAATATATGTTAAAAAGCTCATCATTATGCTTATACAGTTCAAATTTGTGCACTTTCTGGCTTAAAAGAGCAGTTTTGGCCATTTGAAGAAATTTCTATTTTTAGTCATGGCAGCCATCTTGGATACAGGAAGGCGTTGAGGGACACAATTTTGAAAGGGAACCACCCAAGGATTATTTGAGCAAAGTTTGGTTGAGATTGGCTCAGTAGGTTCCGAGGAGAAGATTTTTTATTAAATTTCATCCCCCCTTTTTTCTAATTTGCATAATCGGTCAAAATAGGCAAAAGTTCAACGTTCATTAAAAATCCCGTAATACATGTTAAAAAGCTCATCATTATGCTTATAGTTCAAATTTGGGCACTTTCTGGCTTAAAATAGAGCAGTTTTGGCCATTTGAAGAAATTTCTATTTTTTTGTAATGGCAGCCATCTTGGATACAAGAGGGCGCTGACGGACACAATTTTGAAAGGGGACCACCCAAGGATCGTTTCAGCAAAGTTTGGTTGAGATTGGCTCAGTAGTTTCAGAGAAGATTTTTAAAAATTCCATCCCCTTTTTTTCTAATTTGCATAATCGGTCAAAATAGGCAAAAGTTCAACGTTCATAAAAAAATCCCGTAATACATGTTAAAAAGCTCATCATTATGCTTATAGTTCAAATTTGGGCACTTTCTGGCTTAAAATAGAGCAGTTTTGGCCATTTGAAGAAATTTCTATTTTTTGTAATGGCAGCCATCTTGGATACAGGAAGGCGCTGACGGACACAATTTTGAAAGGGGACCACCCAAGGATCGTCTCAGCAAAGTTTGGTTGAGATTGGCTCAGTAGTTTGAGGAGAAGATTTTTTTTAAATTTCATCCCCGCTTTCTTCTAATTTGCATAATCGGTCAAAATAGGCAAATGTTCAAAGTTCATAAAAAAATCCCGTAATATATGTTAATAAGCTCATCATTATGCTTATACAGTTCAAATTTGGGCACTTTCTGGCTTAAAATAGAGCAGTTTTCGCCATTTGAAGAAATTTCTATTTTTAGTAATGGCGACCATCTTGGATACAGGACGGCACTGACGGACACAATTTTGAAAGGGGACCACCCAAGGATCATTTCAACAAAGTTTGGTTGAGATTGGCTCAGTAGTTTCAGAGGAGAAGATTTTTTTATAATTTCATCCCCTTTTTTCTAATTTGCATAATCGGTCAAAATAGGCAAAAGTTCAACGTTCATAAAAAATCCCGTAATATATGTTAAAAAGCTCATCATTATGCTTATACAGTTCAAATTTGTGCACTTTCTGGCTTAAAAGAGCAGTTTTGGCCATTTGAAGAAATTTCTATTTTTTTGTAATGGCAGCCATCTTGGATACAGGACGGGGCTGACGGACACAATTTTGAAAATTTGTGCACTTTCTGGCTTAAAATAGAGCAGTTTTGGCCATTTGAAGAAATTTCTATTTTTAGTCATGGCAGCCATCTTGGATACAGGAAGGCGTTGAGGGACACAATTTTGAAAGGGACCCACCCAAGGATTATTTGAGCAAAGTTTGGTTGAGATTGGCTCAGTAGGTTCCGAGGAGAAGATTTTTATTAAATTTCATCCCCCCTTTTTTCTAATTTGCATAATCGGTCAAAATAGGCAAAAGTTCAACGTTCATAAAAAATCCCGTAATACATGTTAAAAAGCTCATCATTATGCTTATAGTTCAAATTTGGGCACTTTCTGGCTTAAAATAGAGCAGTTTTCGCCATTTGAAGAAATTTCTATTTTTTTGTAATGGCAGCCATCTTGGATACAAGAGGGCGCTGACGGACACAATTTTGAAAGGGGACCACCCAAGGATCGTTTCAGCAAAGTTTGCTTGAGATTGGCTCAGTAGTTTCAGAGAAGATTTTTTAAAATTTCATCCCCTTTTTTTCTAATTTGCATAATCGGTCAAAATAGGGCAAAAGTTCAACGTTCATAAAAAATCCCGTAATACATGTTAAAAAGCTCATCATTATGCTTATAGTTCAAATTTGGGCACTTTCTGGCTTAAAATAGAGCAGTTTTGGCCATTTGAAGAAATTTCTATTTTTTGTAATGGCAGCCATCTTGGATACAGGAAGGCGCTGACGGACACAATTTTGAAAGGGGACCACCCAAGGATCGTCTCAGCAAAGTTTGGTTGAGATTGGCTCAGTAGTTTGAGGAGAAGATTTTTTTTAAATTTCATCCCCGCTTTCTTCTAATTTGCATAATCGGTCAAAATAGGCAAATGTTCAAAGTTCATAAAAAAATCCCGTAATATATGTTAATAAGCTCATCATTATGCTTATACAGTTCAAATTTGGGCACTTTCTGGCTTAAAATAGAGCAGTTTTCGCCATTTGAAGAAATTTCTATTTTTAGTAATGGCGACCATCTTGGATACAGGACGGCACTGACGGACACAATTTTGAAAGGGGACCACCCAAGGATCATTTCAACAAAGTTTGGTTGAGATTGGCTCAGTAGTTTCAGAGGAGAAGATTTTTTTATAATTTCATCCCCTTTTTTCTAATTTGCATAATCGGTCAAAATAGGCAAAAGTTCAACGTTCATAAAAAATCCCGTAATATATGTTAAAAAGCTCATCATTATGCTTATACAGTTCAAATTTGTGCACTTTCTGGCTTAAAAGAGCAGTTTTGGCCATTTGAAGAAATTTCTATTTTTAGTCATGGCAGCCATCTTGGATACAGGAAGGCGTCGAGGGACACAATTTTGAAAGGGAACCACCCAAGGATTATTTGAGCAAAGTTTGGTTGAGATTGGCTCAGTAGGTTCCGAGGAGAAGATTTTTTATTAAATTTCATCCCCCCTTTTTTCTAATTTGCATAATCGGTCAAAATAGGCAAAAGTTCAACGTTCATAAAATATCCCGTAATACATGTTAAAAAGCTCATCATTATGCTTATAGTTCAAATTTGGGCACTTTCTGGCTTAAAATAGAGCAGTTTTGGCCATTTGAAGAAATTTCTATTTTTTTGTAATGGCAGCCATCTTGGATACAAGAGGGCGCTGACGGACACAATTTTGAAAGGGGACCACCCAAGGATCGTTTCAGCAAAGTTTGGTTGAGATTGGCTCAGTAGTTTCAGAGAAGATTTTTTAAAATTCCATCCCCTTTTTTTCTAATTTGCATAATCGGTCAAAATAGGCAAAAGTTCAACGTTCATAAAAAATCCCGTAATACATGTTAAAAAGCTCATCATTATGCTTATAGTTCAAATTTGGGCACTTTCTGGCTTAAAATAGAGCAGTTTTGGCCATTTGAAGAAATTTCTATTTTTTGTAATGGCAGCCATCTTGGATACAGGAAGGCGCTGACGGACACAATTTTGAAAGGGGACCACCCAAGGATCGTCTCAGCAAAATTTGGTTGAGATTGGCTGAGTAGTTTCAGAGGAGAAGATTTTTTTAAAATTTCATCCTCCCTTTTTTCTAATTTGCATAATCGGTCAAAATAGGCAAATGTTCAAAGTTCATAAAAAATCCCGTAATATATGTTAAAAAGCTCATCATTATGCTTATACAGTTCAAATTTGTGCACTTTCTGGCTTACAATAGAGCAGTTTTGGCCATTTGAAGAAATTTCTATTTTCAGTCATGGCAGCCATCTTGGATACAGGAAGGCGCTGAGGGACACAATTTTGAAAGGGGACCACCCAAGGATTATTTCAGCAAAGTTTGGTTGAGATTGGCTCAGTAGTTTCCGAGGAGAAGATTTTTTTTAAATTTCATCTCCCCTTTTTTCTAATTTGCATAATCGGTCAAAATAGGCAAATGTTCAAAGTTCATAAAAAATCCCGTAATATATGTTAAAAAGCTCATCATTATGCTTATACAGTTCAAATTTGTGCACTTTCTGGCTTACAATAGAGCAGTTTTGGCCATTTGAAGAAATTTCTATTTTTAGTCATGGCAGCCATCTTGGAAACAGGACGGCGCTGACGGACACAATTTGAAAGGGGACCACCCAAGGATCATTTCAACAAAGTTTGGTTGAGATTGGCTCAGTAGTTTTAGAGGAGAAGATTTTTTTATAATTTCATCTCCCCTTTTTTCTAATTTGCATAATCGGTCAAAATAGGCAAAAGTTCAAAATTCATAAAAAAATCCCGTAATATATGTTAAAAAGCTCATCATTATGCTTATACAGTTCAAATTTGGGCATTTTCTGGCTTAAAATAGAGCAGTTTTGGCCATTTGTAGAAATTTCTATTTTTAGTCATGGCAGCCATCTTGGATACAGAAAGGCGTTGAGGGACACAATTTTGAAAGGGGACCACCCAAGGATTATTTCAGCAAAGTTTGGTTGAGATTGGCTCCGTAGTTTCAGAGAAGATTTTTTTATAATTTCATCCCCCTTTTTTCTAATTTGCATAATCGGTCAAAATAGGCAAAAGTTCAACGTTCATAAAAAATCCCGTAATATATGTTAAAAAGCTCATCATTATGCTTATACAGTTCAAATTTGTGCACTTTCTGGCTTAAAATAGAGCAGTTTTGGCCATTTGAAGAAATTTCTATTTTTTTGTAATGGCAGCCATCTTGGATACAGGACGGGGCTGACGGACACAATTTTGAAAGGGGACCACACAAGGATCGTTTCAGCAAAGTTTGGTTGAGATTGGCTCAGTAGTTTCAGAGAAGATTTTTTTTAAATTTCATCCCCCCCTTTTTTCTAATTTGCATAATCGGTCAAAATAGGCAAATGTTCAAAATTCATCAAAAATCCCGTAATATATGTTAAAAAGCTCATCATTATGCTTATACAGTTCAAATTTGTGCACTTTCTGGCTTACAATAGAGCAGTTTTGGCCATTTGAAGAAATTTCTATTTTTAGTCATGGCAGCCATCTTGGAAACAGGACGGCGCTGACGGACACATTTTGAAAGGGGACCACCCAAGGATCATTTCAGCAAAGTTTGGTTGAGATTGGCTCAGTAGTTTCAGAGGAGAAGATTTTTTTATAATTTCATCCCCCTTTTTTCTAATTTGCATAATCGGTCAAAATAGGCAAAAGCTCAAAGTTCATAAAAAAATCCCATAATATATTTTAAAAAGCTCATCATTATGCTTATACAGTTCAAATTTGGGCATTTTCTGGCTTAAAATAAAGCAGTTTTGGCCATTTGAAGAAATTTCAATTTTTAGTCATGGCAGCCATCTTGGATACAGGAAGGCGTTGAGGGACACAATTTTGAAAGGGGACCACCCAAGGATTATTTGAGCAAAGTTTGGTTGAGATTGGCTCAGTAGGTTACGAGGAGAAGATTTTTTTTTAATTTCATCCCCCCTTTTTTCTAATTTGCATAATCGGTCAAAATAGGCAAAAGTTCAACGTTCATAAAAAATCACGTAATACATGTTAAAAAGCTCATCATTATGCTTATACAGTTCAAATTTGGGCACTTTCTGGCTTAAAATAGAGCAGTTTTGGCCATTTGAAGACATTTCTATTTCTAGTCATGATGGCCATCTTGGATACAGGATGGCGGTGACGGACACAAATTTGAAAGGGGACCACCCAAGGATCGTCTCAGCAAAATTTGGTTGAGATTGGCTGAGTAGTTTCAGAGGAGAAGATTTTTTTAAAATTTCATCCTCCCTTTTTTCTAATTTGCATAATCGGTCAAAATAGGCAAATGTTCAAAGTTCATAAAAAATCCCGTAATATATGTTAAAAAGCTCATCATTATGCTTATACAGTTCAAATTTGTGCACTTTCTGGCTTACAATAGAGCAGTTTTGGCCATTTGAAGAAATTTCTATTTTTAGTCATGGCAGCCATCTTGGATACAGGAAGTCGCTGAGGGACACAATTTTGAAAGGGGACCACCCAAGGATTATTTCAGCAAAGTTTGGTTGAGATTGGCTCAGTAGTTTCCGAGGAGAAGATTTTTTTTAAATTTCATCTCCCCTTTTTTCTAATTTGCATAATCGGTCAAAATAGGCAAATGTTCAAAGTTCATAAAAAATCCCGTAATATATGTTAAAAAGCTCATCATTATGCTTATACAGTTCAAATTTGTGCACTTTCTGGCTTACAATAGAGCAGTTTTGGCCATTTGAAGAAATTTCTATTTTTAGTCATGGCAGCCATCTTGGAAACAGGACGGCGCTGACGGACACAATTTGAAAGGGGACCACCCAAGGATCATTTCAACAAAGTTTGGTTGAGATTGGCTCAGTAGTTTCAGAGAAGATTTTTTTATAATTTCATCTCCCCTTTTTTCTAATTTGCATAATCGGTCAAAATAGGCAAAAGTTCAAAATTCATAAAAAAATCCCGTAATATATGTTAAAAAGCTCATCATTATGCTTATACAGTTCAAATTTGGGCATTTTCTGGCTTAAAATAGAGCAGTTTTGGCCATTTGTAGAAATTTCTATTTTTAGTCATGGCAGCCATCTTGGATACAGAAAGGCGTTGAGGGACACAATTTTGAAAGGGGACCACCCAAGGATTATTTCAGCAAAGTTTGGTTGAGATTGGCTCCGTAGTTTCAGAGAAGATTTTTTTATAATTTCATCCCCCTTTTTTCTAATTTGCATAATCGGTCAAAATAGGCAAAAGTTCAACGTTCATAAAAAATCCCGTAATATATGTTAAAAAGCTCATCATTATGCTTATACAGTTCAAATTTGTGCACTTTCTGGCTTAAAATAGAGCAGTTTTGGCCATTTGAAGAAATTTCTATTTTTTTGTAATGGCAGCCATCTTGGATACAGGACGGGGCTGACGGACACAATTTTGAAAGGGGACCACACAATGATCGTTTCAGCAAAGTTTGGTTGAGATTGGCTCAGTAGTTTCAGAGGAGAAGATTTTTTTAAAATTTCATCCCCCCCTTTTTTCTAATTTGCATAATCGGTCAAAATAGGCAAATGTTCAAAGTTCATAAAAAATCCCGTAATATATGTTAAAAAGCTCATCATTATGCTTATACAGTTCAAATTTGTGCACTTTCTGGCTTACAATAGAGCAGTTTTGGCCATTTGAAGAAATTTCTATTTTAAGTCATGGCAGCCATCTTGGAAACAGGACGGCGCTGACGGACACATTTTGAAAGGGGACCACCCAAGGATCATTTCAACAAAGTTTGGTTGAGATTGGCTCAGTAGTTTCAGAGGAGAAGATTTTTTTATAATTTCATCTCCCCTTTTTTCTAATTTGCATAATCGGTCAAAATAGGCAAAAGTTCAAAATTCATAAAAAAATCCCGTAATATATGTTAAAAAGCTCATCATTATGCTTATACAGTTCAAATTTGGGCATTTTCTGGCTTAAAATAGAGCAGTTTTGGCCATTTGTAGAAATTTCTATTTTTAGTCATGGCAGCCATCTTGGATACAGAAAGGCGTTGAGGGACACAATTTTGAAAGGGGACCACCCAAGGATTATTTCAGCAAAGTTTGGTTGAGATTGGCTCCGTAGTTTCAGAGAAGATTTTTTTATAATTTCATCCCCCTTTTTTCTAATTTGCATAATCGGTCAAAATAGGCAAAAGTTCAACGTTCATAAAAAATCCCGTAATATATGTTAAAAAGCTCATCATTATGCTTATACAGTTCAAATTTGTGCACTTTCTGGCTTAAAATAGAGCAGTTTTGGCCATTTGAAGAAATTTCTATTTTTTTGTAATGGCAGCCATCTTGGATACAGGACGGGGCTGACGGACACAATTTTGAAAGGGGACCACACAAGGATCGTTTCAGCAAAGTTTGGTTGAGATTGGCTCAGTAGTTTCAGAGGAGAAGATTTTTTTAAATTTCATCCCCCCCTTTTTTCTAATTTGCATAATCGGTCAAAATAGGCAATTGTTCAAAGTTCATAAAAAATCCCGTAATATATGTTAAAAAGCTCATCATTATGCTTATACAGTTCAAATTTGTGCACTTTCTGGCTTACAATAGAGCAGTTTTGGCCATTTGAAGAAATTTCTATTTTTAGTCATGGCAGCCATCTTGGAAACAGGACGGCGCTGACGGACACATTTTGAAAGGGGACCACCCAAGGATCATTTCAGCAAAGTTTGGTTGAGATTGGCTCAGTAGTTTCAGAAGAGAAGATTTTTTTATAATTTCATCCCCCTTTTTTCTAATTTGCATAATCGGTCAAAATAGGCAAAAGCTCAAAGTTCATAAAAAAATCCCATAATATATGTTAAAAAGCTCATCATTATGCTTATACAGTTCAAATTTGGGCATTTTCTGGCTTAAAATAGAGCAGTTTTGGCCATTTGAAGAAATTTATATTTTTAGTCATGGCAGCCATCTTGGATACAGGAAGGCGTTGAGGGACACAATTTTGAAAGGGGACCACCCAAGGATTATTTCAGCAAAGTTTGGTTGAGATTGGCTCAGTAGGTTCCGAGGAGAAGATTTTTTTTAAATTTCATCCCCCCTTTTTTCTAATTTGCATAATCGGTCAAAATAGGCAAAAGTTCAACGTTCATAAAAAATCACGTAATACATGTTAAAAAGCTCATCATTATGCTTATACAGTTCAAATTTGGGCACTTTCTGGCTTAAAATAGAGCAGTTTTGGCCATTTGAAGACATTTCTATTTCTAGTCATGATGGCCATCTTGGATACAGAATGGCGGTGACGGACACAATTTTGAAAGGGGACCACCCAAGGATCGTCTCAGCAAAATTTGGTTGAGATTGGCTGAGTAGTTTCAGAGGAGAAGATTTTTTAAAAATTTCATCCTCCCTTTTTTCTAATTTGCATAATCGGTCAAAATAGGCAAATGTTCAAAGTTCATAAAAAATCCCGTAATATATGTTAAAAAGCTCATCATTATGCTTATACAGTTCAAATTTGTGCACTTTCTGGCTTAAAATAGAGCAGTTTTGGCCATTTGAAGAAATTTCTATTTTTTGTCATGGCAGCCATCTTGGATACAGGAAGGCGCTGAGGGACACAATTTTGAAAGGGGACCACCCAAGGATTATTTCAGCAAAGTTTGGTTGAGATTGGCTCAATAGTTTCCGAGGAGAAGATTTTTTTTTAATTTCATCCCCCCTTTTTTCTAATTTGCATAATCGGTCAAAATAGGCAAATGTTCAAAGTTCATAAAAAATCCCGTAATATATGTTAAAAAGCTCATCATTATGCTTATACAGTTCAAATTTGTGCACTTTCTGGCTTACAATAGAGCAGTTTTGGCCATTTGAAGAAATTTCTAGTTTTAGTAATGGCAGCCATCTTGGAAACAGGACGGCGCTGACGGACACATTTTGAAAGGGGACCACCCAAGGATCATTTCAACAAAGTTTGGTTGAGATTGGCTCAGTAGTTTCAGAGGAGAAGATTTTTTTATAATTTCATCCCCCTTTTTTCTAATTTGCATAATCGGTCAAAATAGGCAAAAGTTAAACGTTCATAAAAAATCCCGTAATATATGTTAAAAAGCTCATCATTATGCTTATACAGTTCAAATTTGTGCACTTTCTGGCTTAAAATAGAGCAGTTTTGGCCATTTGAAGAAATTTCTATTTTTTTGTAATGGCAGCCATCTTGGATACAGGACGGGGCTGACGGACACAATTTTGAAAATTTGTGCACTTTCTGGCTTAAAATAGAGCAGTTTTGGCCATTTGAAGAAATTTCTATTTTTAGTCATGGCAGCCATCTTGGATACAGGAAGGCGTTGAGGGACACAATTTTGAAAGGGAACCACCCAAGGATTATTTGAGCAAAGTTTGGTTGAGATTGGCTCAGTAGGTTCCGAGGAGAAGATTTTTTATTAAATTTCATCCCCCTTTTTTCTAATTTGCATAATCGGTCAAAATAGGCAAAAGTTCAACGTTCATAAAAAAATCCCGTAATACATGTTAAAAAGCTCATCATTATGCTTATAGTTCAAATTTGGGCACTTTCTGGCTTAAAATAGAGCAGTTTTGGCCATTTGAAGAAATTTCTATTTTTTTGTAATGGCAGCCATCTTGGATACAAGAGGGCGCTGACGGACACAATTTTGAAAGGGGACCACCCAAGGATCGTTTCAGCAAAGTTTGGTTGAGATTGGCTCAGTAGTTTCAGAGAAGATTTTTTAAAATTCCATCCCCTTTTTTTCTAAATTGCATAATCGGTCAAAATAGGCAAAAGTTCAACGTTCATAAAAAATCCCGTAATACATGTTAAAAAGCTCATCATTATGCTTATAGTTCAAATTTGGGCACTTTCTGGCTTAAAATAGAGCAGTTTTGGCCATTTGAAGAAATTTCTATTTTTTGTAATGGCAGCCATCTTGGATACAGGAAGGCGCTGACGGACACAATTTTGAAAGGGGACCACCCAAGGATCGTCTCAGCAAAGTTTGGTTGAGATTGGCTCAGTAGTTTGAGGAGAAGATTTTTTTTAAATTTCATCCCCGCTTTCTTCTAATTTGCATAATCGGTCAAAATAGGCAAATGTTCAAAGTTCATAAAAAAATCCCGTAATATATGTTAATAAGCTCATCATTATGCTTATACAGTTCAAATTTGGGCACTTTCTGGCTTAAAATAGAGCAGTTTTCGCCATTTGAAGAAATTTCTATTTTTAGTAATGGCGACCATCTTGGATACAGGACGGCACTGACGGACACAATTTTGAAAGGGGACCACCCAAGGATCATTTCAACAAAGTTTGGTTGAGATTGGCTCAGTAGTTTCAGAGGAGAAGATTTTTTTATAATTTCATCCCCTTTTTTCTAATTTGCATAATCGGTCAAAATAGGCAAAAGTTCAAAATTCATAAAAAATCCCGTAATATATGTTAAAAAGCTCATCATTATGCTTATACAGTTCAAATTTGTGCACTTTCTGGCTTAAAATAGAGCAGTTTTGGCCATTTGAAGAAATTTCTATTTTTTTGTAATGGCAGCCATCTTGGATACAGGACGGGGCTGACGGACACAATTTTGAAAATTTGTGCACTTTCTGGCTTAAAATAGTGCAGTTTTGGCCATTTGAAGAAATTTCTATTTTTAGTCATGGCAGCCATCTTGGATACAGGAAGGCGTTGAGGGACACAATTTTGAAAGGGAACCACCCAAGGATTATTTGAGCAAAGTTTGGTTGAGATTGGCTCAGTAGGTTCCGAGGAGAAGATTTTTTATTAAATTTCATCCCCCCTTTTTTCTAATTTGCATAATCGGTCAAAATAGGCAAAAGTTCAACGTTCATAAAAAATCCCGTAATACATGTTAAAAAGCTCATCATTATGCTTATAGTTCAAATTTGGGCACTTTCTGGCTTAAAATAGAGCAGTTTTGGCCATTTGAAGAAATTTCTATTTTTTTGTAATGGCAGCCATCTTGGATACAAGAGGGCGCTGACGGACACAATTTTGAAAGGGGACCACCCAAGGATCGTTTCAGCAAAGTTTGGTTGAGATTGGCTCAGTAGTTTCAGAGAAGATTTTTTAAAATTCCATCCCCTTTTTTTCTAATTTGCATAATCGGTCAAAATAGGCAAAAGTTCAACGTTCATAAAAAATCCCGTAATACATGTTAAAAAGCTCATCATTATGCTTATAGTTCAAATTTGGGCACTTTCTGGCTTAAAATAGAGCAGTTTTGGCCATTTGAAGAAATTTCTATTTTTTGTAATGGCAGCCATCTTGGATACAGGAAGGCGCTGACGGACACAATTTTGAAAGGGGACCACCCAAGGATCGTCTCAGCAAAGTTTGGTTGAGATTGGCTCAGTAGTTTGAGGAGAAGATTTTTTTTAAATTTCATCCCCGCTTTCTTCTAATTTGCATAATCGGTCAAAATAGGCAAATGTTCAAAGTTCATAAAAAAATCCCGTAATATATGTTAATAAGCTCATCATTATGCTTATACAGTTCAAATTTGGGCACTTTCTGGCTTAAAATAGAGCAGTTTTCGCCATTTGAAGAAATTTCTATTTTTAGTAATGGCGACCATCTTGGATACAGGACGGCACTGACGGACACAATTTTGAAAGGGGACCACCCAAGGATCATTTCAACAAAGTTTGGTTGAGATTGGCTCAGTAGTTTCAGAGGAGAAGATTTTTTTATAATTTCATCCCCTTTTTTCTAATTTGCATAATCGGTCAAAATAGGCAAAAGTTCAACGTTCATAAAAAATCCCGTAATATATGTTAAAAAGCTCATCATTATGCTTATACAGTTCAAATTTGTGCACTTTCTGGCTTAAAAGAGCAGTTTTGGCCATTTGAAGAAATTTCTATTTTTTTGTAATGGCAGCCATCTTGGATACAGGAAGGCATTGAGGGACACAATTTTGAAAGGGGACCACCCAAGGATTATCTCAGCAAAGTTTGGTTGAGATTGGCTCAGTAGGTTCCGAGGAGAAGATTTTTTTTAAATTTCATCCCCCCTTTTTTCTAATTTGCATAATCGGTCAAAATAGGCAAATGTTCAAAGTTCATAAAAAAATCCCGTAATATATGTTAATAAGCTCATCATTATGCTTATACAGTTCAAATTTGGGCACTTTCTGGCTTAAAATAGAGCAGTTTTGGCCATTTGAAGAAATTTCTATTTTTTTGTAATGGCAGCCATCTTGGATACAGGACGGGGCTGACGGACACAATTTTGAAAATTTGTGCACTTTCTGGCTTAAAATAGTGCAGTTTTGGCCATTTGAAGAAATTTCTATTTTTAGTCATGGCAGCCATCTTGGATACAGGAAGGCGTTGAGGGACACAATTTTGAAAGGGAACCACCCAAGGATTATTTGAGCAAAGTTTGGTTGAGATTGGCTCAGTAGGTTCCGAGGAGAAGATTTTTTATTAAATTTCATCCCCCCTTTTTTCTAATTTGCATAATCGGTCAAAATAGGCAAAAGTTCAACGTTCATAAAAAATCCCGTAATACATGTTAAAAAGCTCATCATTATGCTTATAGTTCAAATTTGGGCACTTTCTGGCTTAAAATAGAGCAGTTTTGGCCATTTGAAGAAATTTCTATTTTTTTGTAATGGCAGCCATCTTGGATACAAGAGGGCGCTGACGGACACAATTTTGAAAGGGGACCACCCAAGGATCGTTTCAGCAAAGTTTGGTTGAGATTGGCTCAGTAGTTTCAGAGAAGATTTTTTAAAATTCCATCCCCTTTTTTTCTAATTTGCATAATCGGTCAAAATAGGCAAAAGTTCAACGTTCATAAAAAATCCCGTAATACATGTTAAAAAGCTCATCATTATGCTTATAGTTCAAATTTGGGCACTTTCTGGCTTAAAATAGAGCAGTTTTGGCCATTTGAAGAAATTTCTATTTTTTGTAATGGCAGCCATCTTGGATACAGGAAGGCGCTGACGGACACAATTTTGAAAGGGGACCACCCAAGGATCGTCTCAGCAAAGTTTGGTTGAGATTGGCTCAGTAGTTTGAGGAGAAGATTTTTTTTAAATTTCATCCCCGCTTTCTTCTAATTTGCATAATCGGTCAAAATAGGCAAATGTTCAAAGTTCATAAAAAAATCCCGTAATATATGTTAATAAGCTCATCATTATGCTTATACAGTTCAAATTTGGGCACTTTCTGGCTTAAAATAGAGCAGTTTTCGCCATTTGAAGAAATTTCTATTTTTAGTAATGGCGACCATCTTGGATACAGGACGGCACTGACGGACACAATTTTGAAAGGGGACCACCCAAGGATCATTTCAACAAAGTTTGGTTGAGATTGGCTCAGTAGTTTCAGAGGAGAAGATTTTTTTATAATTTCATCCCCTTTTTTCTAATTTGCATAATCGGTCAAAATAGGCAAAAGTTCAACGTTCATAAAAAATCCCGTAATATATGTTAAAAAGCTCATCATTATGCTTATACAGTTCAAATTTGTGCACTTTCTGGCTTAAAAGAGCAGTTTTGGCCATTTGAAGAAATTTCTATTTTTTTGTAATGGCAGCCATCTTGGATACAGGAAGGCATTGAGGGACACAATTTTGAAAGGGGACCACCCAAGGATTATCTCAGCAAAGTTTGGTTGAGATTGGCTCAGTAGGTTCCGAGGAGAAGATTTTTTTTAAATTTCATCCCCCCTTTTTTCTAATTTGCATAATCGGTCAAAATAGGCAAATGTTCAAAGTTCATAAAAAATCCCGTAATATATGTTAAAAAGCTCATCATTATGCTTATACAGTTCAAATTTGTGCACTTTCTGGCTTACAATAGAGCAGTTTTGGCCATTTGAAGAAATTTCTATTTTTAGTCATGGCAGCCATCTTGGATACAGGAAGGCGTTGAGGGACACAATTTTGAAAGGGAACCACCCAAGGATTATTTGAGCAAAGTTTGGTTGAGATTGGCTCAGTAGGTTCCGAGGAGAAGATTTTTTATTAAATTTCATCCCCCCTTTTTTCTAATTTGCATAATCGGTCAAAATAGGCAAAAGTTCAACGTTCATAAAAAATCCCGTAATACATGTTAAAAAGCTCATCATTATGCTTATAGTTCAAATTTGGGCACTTTCTGGCTTAAAATAGAGCAGTTTTGGCCATTTGAAGAAATTTCTATTTTTTTGTAATGGCAGCCATCTTGGATACAAGAGGGCGCTGACGGACACAATTTTGAAAGGGGACCACCCAAGGATCGTTTCAGCAAAGTTTGGTTGAGATTGGCTCAGTAGTTTCAGAGAAGATTTTTTAAAATTCCATCCCCTTTTTTTCTAATTTGCATAATCGGTCAAAATAGGCAAAAGTTCAACGTTCATAAAAAATCCCGTAATACATGTTAAAAAGCTCATCATTATGCTTATAGTTCAAATTTGGGCACTTTCTGGCTTAAAATAGAGCAGTTTTGGCCATTTGAAGAAATTTCTATTTTTTGTAATGGCAGCCATCTTGGATACAGGAAGGCGCTGACGGACACAATTTTGAAAGGGGACCACCCAAGGATCATTTCAACAAAGTTTGGTTGAGATTGGCTCAGTAGTTTCAGAGGAGAAGATTTTTTTATAATTTCATCCCCTTTTTTCTAATTTGCATAATCGGTCAAAATAGGCAAAAGTTCAACGTTCATAAAAAATCCCGTAATATATGTTAAAAAGCTCATCATTATGCTTATACAGTTCAAATTTGTGCACTTTCTGGCTTAAAAGAGCAGTTTTGGCCATTTGAAGAAATTTCTATTTTTTTGTAATGGCAGCCATCTTGGATACAGGACGGGGCTGACGGACACAATTTTGAAAATTTGTGCACTTTCTGGCTTAAAATAGAGCAGTTTTGGCCATTTGAAGAAATTTCTATTTTTAGTCATGGCAGCCATCTTGGATACAGGAAGGCGTTGAGGGACACAATTTTGAAAGGGAACCACCCAAGGATTATTTGAGCAAAGTTTGGTTGAGATTGGCTCAGTAGGTTCCGAGGAGAAGATTTTTATTAAATTTCATCCCCCCTTTTTTCTAATTTGCATAATCGGTCAAAATAGGCAAAAGTTCAACGTTCATAAAAAATCCCGTAATACATGTTAAAAAGCTCATCATTATGCTTATAGTTCAAATTTGGGCACTTTCTGGCTTAAAATAGAGCAGTTTTCGCCATTTGAAGAAATTTCTATTTTTTTGTAATGGCAGCCATCTTGGATACAAGAGGGCGCTGACGGACACAATTTTGAAAGGGGACCACCCAAGGATCGTTTCAGCAAAGTTTGGTTGAGATTGGCTCAGTAGTTTCAGAGAAGATTTTTTAAAATTTCATCCCCTTTTTTTCTAATTTGCATAATCGGTCAAAATAGGGCAAAAGTTCAACGTTCATAAAAAATCCCGTAATACATGTTAAAAAGCTCATCATTATGCTTATAGTTCAAATTTGGGCACTTTCTGGCTTAAAATAGAGCAGTTTTGGCCATTTGAAGAAATTTCTATTTTTTGTAATGGCAGCCATCTTGGATACAGGAAGGCGCTGACGGACACAATTTTGAAAGGGGACCACCCAAGGATCGTCTCAGCAAAGTTTGGTTGAGATTGGCTCAGTAGTTTGAGGAGAAGATTTTTTTTAAATTTCATCCCCGCTTTCTTCTAATTTGCATAATCGGTCAAAATAGGCAAATGTTCAAAGTTCATAAAAAAATCCCGTAATATATGTTAATAAGCTCATCATTATGCTTATACAGTTCAAATTTGGGCACTTTCTGGCTTAAAATAGAGCAGTTTTCGCCATTTGAAGAAATTTCTATTTTTAGTAATGGCGACCATCTTGGATACAGGACGGCACTGACGGACACAATTTTGAAAGGGGACCACCCAAGGATCATTTCAACAAAGTTTGGTTGAGATTGGCTCAGTAGTTTCAGAGGAGAAGATTTTTTTATAATTTCATCTCCCCTTTTTTCTAATTTGCATAATCGGTCAAAATAGGCTAAAGTTCAAAGTTCATAAAAAAATCCCGTAATATATGTTAAAAAGCTCATCATTATGCTTATACAGTTCAAATTTGGGCACTTTCTGGCTTAAAATAGAGCAGTTTTGGCCATTTGAAGAAATTTCTATTTTTAGTCCTGGCAGCCATCTTGGATACAGGAAGGCATTGAGGGACACAATTTTGAAAGGGGACCACCCAAGGATTATCTCAGCAAAGTTTGGTTGAGATTGGCTCAGTAGGTTCCGAGGAGAAGATTTTTTTTAAATTTCATCCCCCCTTTTTTCTAATTTGCATAATCGGTCAAAATAGGCAAATGTTCAAAGTTCATAAAAAATCCCGTAATATATGTTAAAAAGCTCATCATTATGCTTATACAGTTCAAATTTGTGCACTTTCTGGCTTACAATAGAGCAGTTTTGGCCATTTGAAGAAATTTCTATTTTTAGTCATGGCAGCCATCTTGGATACAGGAAGGCGTTGAGGGACACAATTTTGAAAGGGAACCACCCAAGGATTATTTGAGCAAAGTTTGGTTGAGATTGGCTCAGTAGGTTCCGAGGAGAAGATTTTTTATTAAATTTCATCCCCCCTTTTTTCTAATTTGCATAATCGGTCAAAATAGGCAAAAGTTCAACGTTCATAAAAAATCCCGTAATACATGTTAAAAAGCTCATCATTATGCTTATAGTTCAAATTTGGGCACTTTCTGGCTTAAAATAGAGCAGTTTTGGCCATTTAAAGAAATTTCTATTTTTTTGTAATGGCAGCCATCTTGGATACAAGAGGGCGCTGACGGACACAATTTTGAAAGGGGACCACCCAAGGATCGTTTCAGCAAAGTTTGGTTGAGATTGGCTCAGTAGTTTCAGAGAAGATTTTTTAAAATTCCATCCCCTTTTTTTCTAATTTGCATAATCGGTCAAAATAGGCAAAAGTTCAACGTTCATAAAAAATCCCGTAATATATGTTAAAAAGCTCATCATTATGCTTATACAGTTCAAATTTGTGCACTTTCTGGCTTAAAAGAGCAGTTTTGGCCATTTGAAGAAATTTCTATTTTTTTGTAATGGCAGCCATCTTGGATACAGGACGGGGCTGACGGACACAATTTTGAAAATTTGTGCACTTTCTGGCTTAAAATAGAGCAGTTTTGGCCATTTGAAGAAATTTCTATTTTTAGTCATGGCAGCCATCTTGGATACAGGAAGGCGTTGAGGGACACAATTTTGAAAGGGAACCACCCAAGGATTATTTGAGCAAAGTTTGGTTGAGATTGGCTCAGTAGGTTCCGAGGAGAAGATTTTTATTAAATTTCATCCCCCCTTTTTTCTAATTTGCATAATCGGTCAAAATAGGCAAAAGTTCAACGTTCATAAAAAATCCCGTAATACATGTTAAAAAGCTCATCATTATGCTTATAGTTCAAATTTGGGCACTTTCTGGCTTAAAATAGAGCAGTTTTCGCCATTTGAAGAAATTTCTATTTTTTTGTAATGGCAGCCATCTTGGATACAAGAGGGCGCTGACGGACACAATTTTGAAAGGGGACCACCCAAGGATCGTTTCAGCAAAGTTTGGTTGAGATTGGCTCAGTAGTTTCAGAGAAGATTTTTTAAAATTTCATCCCCTTTTTTTCTAATTTGCATAATCGGTCAAAATAGGGCAAAAGTTCAACGTTCATAAAAAATCCCGTAATACATGTTAAAAAGCTCATCATTATGCTTATAGTTCAAATTTGGGCACTTTCTGGCTTAAAATAGAGCAGTTTTGGCCATTTGAAGAAATTTCTATTTTTTGTAATGGCAGCCATCTTGGATACAGGAAGGCGCTGACGGACACAATTTTGAAAGGGGACCACCCAAGGATCGTCTCAGCAAAGTTTGGTTGAGATTGGCTCAGTAGTTTGAGGAGAAGATTTTTTTTAAATTTCATCCCCGCTTTCTTCTAATTTGCATAATCGGTCAAAATAGGCAAATGTTCAAAGTTCATAAAAAAATCCCGTAATATATGTTAATAAGCTCATCATTATGCTTATACAGTTCAAATTTGGGCACTTTCTGGCTTAAAATAGAGCAGTTTTCGCCATTTGAAGAAATTTCTATTTTTAGTAATGGCGACCATCTTGGATACAGGACGGCACTGACGGACACAATTTTGAAAGGGGACCACCCAAGGATCATTTCAACAAAGTTTGGTTGAGATTGGCTCAGTAGTTTCAGAGGAGAAGATTTTTTTATAATTTCATCTCCCCTTTTTTCTAATTTGCATAATCGGTCAAAATAGGCTAAAGTTCAAAGTTCATAAAAAAATCCCGTAATATATGTTAAAAAGCTCATCATTATGCTTATACAGTTCAAATTTGGGCACTTTCTGGCTTAAAATAGAGCAGTTTTGGCCATTTGAAGAAATTTCTATTTTTAGTCCTGGCAGCCATCTTGGATACAGGAAGGCATTGAGGGACACAATTTTGAAAGGGGACCACCCAAGGATTATCTCAGCAAAGTTTGGTTGAGATTGGCTCAGTAGGTTCCGAGGAGAAGATTTTTTTTAAATTTCATCCCCCCTTTTTTCTAATTTGCATAATCGGTCAAAATAGGCAAATGTTCAAAGTTCATAAAAAATCCCGTAATATATGTTAAAAAGCTCATCATTATGCTTATACAGTTCAAATTTGTGCACTTTCTGGCTTACAATAGAGCAGTTTTGGCCATTTGAAGAAATTTCTATTTTTAGTCATGGCAGCCATCTTGGATACAGGAAGGCGTTGAGGGACACAATTTTGAAAGGGAACCACCCAAGGATTATTTGAGCAAAGTTTGGTTGAGATTGGCTCAGTAGGTTCCGAGGAGAAGATTTTTTATTAAATTTCATCCCCCCTTTTTTCTAATTTGCATAATCGGTCAAAATAGGCAAAAGTTCAACGTTCATAAAAAATCCCGTAATACATGTTAAAAAGCTCATCATTATGCTTATAGTTCAAATTTGGGCACTTTCTGGCTTAAAATAGAGCAGTTTTGGCCATTTAAAGAAATTTCTATTTTTTTGTAATGGCAGCCATCTTGGATACAAGAGGGCGCTGACGGACACAATTTTGAAAGGGGACCACCCAAGGATCGTTTCAGCAAAGTTTGGTTGAGATTGGCTCAGTAGTTTCAGAGAAGATTTTTTAAAATTCCATCCCCTTTTTTTCTAATTTGCATAATCGGTCAAAATAGGCAAAAGTTCAACGTTCATAAAAAATCCCGTAATATATGTTAAAAAGCTCATCATTATGCTTATACAGTTCAAATTTGTGCACTTTCTGGCTTAAAAGAGCAGTTTTGGCCATTTGAAGAAATTTCTATTTTTTTGTAATGGCAGCCATCTTGGATACAGGACGGGGCTGACGGACACAATTTTGAAAATTTGTGCACTTTCTGGCTTAAAATAGAGCAGTTTTGGCCATTTGAAGAAATTTCTATTTTTAGTCATGGCAGCCATCTTGGATACAGGAAGGCGTTGAGGGACACAATTTTGAAAGGGAACCACCCAAGGATTATTTGAGCAAAGTTTGGTTGAGATTGGCTCAGTAGGTTCCGAGGAGAAGATTTTTATTAAATTTCATCCCCCCTTTTTTCTAATTTGCATAATCGGTCAAAATAGGCAAAAGTTCAACGTTCATAAAAAATCCCGTAATACATGTTAAAAAGCTCATCATTATGCTTATAGTTCAAATTTGGGCACTTTCTGGCTTAAAATAGAGCAGTTTTCGCCATTTGAAGAAATTTCTATTTTTTTGTAATGGCAGCCATCTTGGATACAAGAGGGCGCTGACGGACACAATTTTGAAAGGGGACCACCCAAGGATCGTTTCAGCAAAGTTTGCTTGAGATTGGCTCAGTAGTTTCAGAGAAGATTTTTTAAAATTTCATCCCCTTTTTTTCTAATTTGCATAATCGGTCAAAATAGGGCAAAAGTTCAACGTTCATAAAAAATCCCGTAATACATGTTAAAAAGCTCATCATTATGCTTATAGTTCAAATTTGGGCACTTTCTGGCTTAAAATAGAGCAGTTTTGGCCATTTGAAGAAATTTCTATTTTTTGTAATGGCAGCCATCTTGGATACAGGAAGGCGCTGACGGACACAATTTTGAAAGGGGACCACCCAAGGATCGTCTCAGCAAAGTTTGGTTGAGATTGGCTCAGTAGTTTGAGGAGAAGATTTTTTTTAAATTTCATCCCCGCTTTCTTCTAATTTGCATAATCGGTCAAAATAGGCAAATGTTCAAAGTTCATAAAAAAATCCCGTAATATATGTTAATAAGCTCATCATTATGCTTATACAGTTCAAATTTGGGCACTTTCTGGCTTAAAATAGAGCAGTTTTCGCCATTTGAAGAAATTTCTATTTTTAGTAATGGCGACCATCTTGGATACAGGACGGCACTGACGGACACAATTTTGAAAGGGGACCACCCAAGGATCATTTCAACAAAGTTTGGTTGAGATTGGCTCAGTAGTTTCAGAGGAGAAGATTTTTTTATAATTTCATCTCCCCTTTTTTCTAATTTGCATAATCGGTCAAAATAGGCTAAAGTTCAAAGTTCATAAAAAAATCCCGTAATATATGTTAAAAAGCTCATCATTATGCTTATACAGTTCAAATTTGGGCACTTTCTGGCTTAAAATAGAGCAGTTTTGGCCATTTGAAGAAATTTCTATTTTTAGTCCTGGCAGCCATCTTGGATACAGGAAGGCATTGAGGGACACAATTTTGAAAGGGGACCACCCAAGGATTATCTCAGCAAAGTTTGGTTGAGATTGGCTCAGTAGGTTCCGAGGAGAAGATTTTTTTTAAATTTCATCCCCCCTTTTTTCTAATTTGCATAATCGGTCAAAATAGGCAAATGTTCAAAGTTCATAAAAAATCCCGTAATATATGTTAAAAAGCTCATCATTATGCTTATACAGTTCAAATTTGTGCACTTTCTGGCTTACAATAGAGCAGTTTTGGCCATTTGAAGAAATTTCTATTTTTAGTCATGGCAGCCATCTTGGATACAGGAAGGCGTTGAGGGACACAATTTTGAAAGGGAACCACCCAAGGATTATTTGAGCAAAGTTTGGTTGAGATTGGCTCAGTAGGTTCCGAGGAGAAGATTTTTTATTAAATTTCATCCCCCCTTTTTTCTAATTTGCATAATCGGTCAAAATAGGCAAAAGTTCAACGTTCATAAAAAATCCCGTAATACATGTTAAAAAGCTCATCATTATGCTTATAGTTCAAATTTGGGCACTTTCTGGCTTAAAATAGAGCAGTTTTGGCCATTTAAAGAAATTTCTATTTTTTTGTAATGGCAGCCATCTTGGATACAAGAGGGCGCTGACGGACACAATTTTGAAAGGGGACCACCCAAGGATCGTTTCAGCAAAGTTTGGTTGAGATTGGCTCAGTAGTTTCAGAGAAGATTTTTTAAAATTCCATCCCCTTTTTTTCTAATTTGCATAATCGGTCAAAATAGGCAAAAGTTCAACGTTCATAAAAAATCCCGTAATACATGTTAAAAAGCTCATCATTATGCTTATAGTTCAAATTTGGGCACTTTCTGGCTTAAAATAGAGCAGTTTTGGCCATTTGAAGAAATTTCTATTTTTTGTAATGGCAGCCATCTTGGATACAGGAAGGCGCTGACGGACACAATTTTGAAAGGGGACCACCCAAGGATCGTCTCAGCAAAGTTTGGTTGAGATTGGCTCAGTAGTTTGAGGAGAAGATTTTTTTTAAATTTCATCCCCGCTTTCTTCTAATTTGCATAATCGGTCAAAATAGGCAAATGTTCAAAGTTCATAAAAAAATCCCGTAATATATGTTAATAAGCTCATCATTATGCTTATACAGTTCAAATTTGGGCACTTTCTGGCTTAAAATAGAGCAGTTTTCGCCATTTGAAGAAATTTCTATTTTTAGTAATGGCGACCATCTTGGATACAGGACGGCACTGACGGACACAATTTTGAAAGGGGACCACCCAAGGATCATTTCAACAAAGTTTGGTTGAGATTGGCTCAGTAGTTTCAGAGGAGAAGATTTTTTTATAATTTCATCCCCTTTTTTCTAATTTGCATAATCGGTCAAAATAGGCAAAAGTTCAACGTTCATAAAAAATCCCGTAATATATGTTAAAAAGCTCATCATTATGCTTATACAGTTCAAATTTGTGCACTTTCTGGCTTAAAAGAGCAGTTTTGGCCATTTGAAGAAATTTCTATTTTTTTGTAATGGCAGCCATCTTGGATACAGGACGGGGCTGACGGACACAATTTTGAAAATTTGTGCACTTTCTGGCTTAAAATAGAGCAGTTTTGGCCATTTGAAGAAATTTCTATTTTTAGTCATGGCAGCCATCTTGGATACAGGAAGGCGTTGAGGGACACAATTTTGAAAGGGAACCACCCAAGGATTATTTGAGCAAAGTTTGGTTGAGATTGGCTCAGTAGGTTCCGAGGAGAAGATTTTTATTAAATTTCATCCCCCCTTTTTTCTAATTTGCATAATCGGTCAAAATAGGCAAAAGTTCAACGTTCATAAAAAATCCCGTAATACATGTTAAAAAGCTCATCATTATGCTTATAGTTCAAATTTGGGCACTTTCTGGCTTAAAATAGAGCAGTTTTCGCCATTTGAAGAAATTTCTATTTTTTTGTAATGGCAGCCATCTTGGATACAAGAGGGCGCTGACGGACACAATTTTGAAAGGGGACCACCCAAGGATCGTTTCAGCAAAGTTTGCTTGAGATTGGCTCAGTAGTTTCAGAGAAGATTTTTTAAAATTTCATCCCCTTTTTTTCTAATTTGCATAATCGGTCAAAATAGGGCAAAAGTTCAACGTTCATAAAAAATCCCGTAATACATGTTAAAAAGCTCATCATTATGCTTATAGTTCAAATTTGGGCACTTTCTGGCTTAAAATAGAGCAGTTTTGGCCATTTGAAGAAATTTCTATTTTTTGTAATGGCAGCCATCTTGGATACAGGAAGGCGCTGACGGACACAATTTTGAAAGGGGACCACCCAAGGATCGTCTCAGCAAAGTTTGGTTGAGATTGGCTCAGTAGTTTGAGGAGAAGATTTTTTTAAAATTTCATCCCCGCTTTCTTCTAATTTGCATAATCGGTCAAAATAGGCAAATGTTCAAAGTTCATAAAAAAATCCCGTAATATATGTTAATAAGCTCATCATTATGCTTATACAGTTCAAATTTGGGCACTTTCTGGCTTAAAATAGAGCAGTTTTCGCCATTTGAAGAAATTTCTATTTTTAGTAATGGCGACCATCTTGGATACAGGACGGCACTGACGGACACAATTTTGAAAGGGGACCACCCAAGGATCATTTCAACAAAGTTTGGTTGAGATTGGCTCAGTAGTTTCAGAGGAGAAGATTTTTTTATAATTTCATCCCCTTTTTTCTAATTTGCATAATCGGTCAAAATAGGCAAAAGTTCAACGTTCATAAAAAATCCCGTAATATATGTTAAAAAGCTCATCATTATGCTTATACAGTTCAAATTTGTGCACTTTCTGGCTTAAAAGAGCAGTTTTGGCCATTTGAAGAAATTTCTATTTTTAGTCATGGCAGCCATCTTGGATACAGGAAGGCGTTGAGGGACACAATTTTGAAAGGGAACCACCCAAGGATTATTTGAGCAAAGTTTGGTTGAGATTGGCTCAGTAGGTTCCGAGGAGAAGATTTTTTATTAAATTTCATCCCCCCTTTTTTCTAATTTGCATAATCGGTCAAAATAGGCAAAAGTTCAACGTTCATTAAAAATCCCGTAATACATGTTAAAAAGCTCATCATTATGCTTATAGTTCAAATTTGGGCACTTTCTGGCTTAAAATAGAGCAGTTTTGGCCATTTGAAGAAATTTCTATTTTTTTGTAATGGCAGCCATCTTGGATACAAGAGGGCGCTGACGGACACAATTTTGAAAGGGGACCACCCAAGGATCGTTTCAGCAAAGTTTGGTTGAGATTGGCTCAGTAGTTTCAGAGAAGATTTTTAAAAATTCCATCCCCTTTTTTTCTAATTTGCATAATCGGTCAAAATAGGCAAAAGTTCAACGTTCATAAAAAAATCCCGTAATACATGTTAAAAAGCTCATCATTATGCTTATAGTTCAAATTTGGGCACTTTCTGGCTTAAAATAGAGCAGTTTTGGCCATTTGAAGAAATTTCTATTTTTTGTAATGGCAGCCATCTTGGATACAGGAAGGCGCTGACGGACACAATTTTGAAAGGGGACCACCCAAGGATCGTCTCAGCAAAGTTTGGTTGAGATTGGCTCAGTAGTTTGAGGAGAAGATTTTTTTTAAATTTCATCCCCGCTTTCTTCTAATTTGCATAATCGGTCAAAATAGGCAAATGTTCAAAGTTCATAAAAAAATCCCGTAATATATGTTAATAAGCTCATCATTATGCTTATACAGTTCAAATTTGGGCACTTTCTGGCTTAAAATAGAGCAGTTTTCGCCATTTGAAGAAATTTCTATTTTTAGTAATGGCGACCATCTTGGATACAGGACGGCACTGACGGACACAATTTTGAAAGGGGACCACCCAAGGATCATTTCAACAAAGTTTGGTTGAGATTGGCTCAGTAGTTTCAGAGGAGAAGATTTTTTTATAATTTCATCCCCTTTTTTCTAATTTGCATAATCGGTCAAAATAGGCAAAAGTTCAACGTTCATAAAAAATCCCGTAATATATGTTAAAAAGCTCATCATTATGCTTATACAGTTCAAATTTGTGCACTTTCTGGCTTAAAAGAGCAGTTTTGGCCATTTGAAGAAATTTCTATTTTTTTGTAATGGCAGCCATCTTGGATACAGGACGGGGCTGACGGACACAATTTTGAAAATTTGTGCACTTTCTGGCTTAAAATAGAGCAGTTTTGGCCATTTGAAGAAATTTCTATTTTTAGTCATGGCAGCCATCTTGGATACAGGAAGGCGTTGAGGGACACAATTTTGAAAGGGACCCACCCAAGGATTATTTGAGCAAAGTTTGGTTGAGATTGGCTCAGTAGGTTCCGAGGAGAAGATTTTTATTAAATTTCATCCCCCCTTTTTTCTAATTTGCATAATCGGTCAAAATAGGCAAAAGTTCAACGTTCATAAAAAATCCCGTAATACATGTTAAAAAGCTCATCATTATGCTTATAGTTCAAATTTGGGCACTTTCTGGCTTAAAATAGAGCAGTTTTCGCCATTTGAAGAAATTTCTATTTTTTTGTAATGGCAGCCATCTTGGATACAAGAGGGCGCTGACGGACACAATTTTGAAAGGGGACCACCCAAGGATCGTTTCAGCAAAGTTTGCTTGAGATTGGCTCAGTAGTTTCAGAGAAGATTTTTTAAAATTTCATCCCCTTTTTTTCTAATTTGCATAATCGGTCAAAATAGGGCAAAAGTTCAACGTTCATAAAAAATCCCGTAATACATGTTAAAAAGCTCATCATTATGCTTATAGTTCAAATTTGGGCACTTTCTGGCTTAAAATAGAGCAGTTTTGGCCATTTGAAGAAATTTCTATTTTTTGTAATGGCAGCCATCTTGGATACAGGAAGGCGCTGACGGACACAATTTTGAAAGGGGACCACCCAAGGATCGTCTCAGCAAAGTTTGGTTGAGATTGGCTCAGTAGTTTGAGGAGAAGATTTTTTTTAAATTTCATCCCCGCTTTCTTCTAATTTGCATAATCGGTCAAAATAGGCAAATGTTCAAAGTTCATAAAAAAATCCCGTAATATATGTTAATAAGCTCATCATTATGCTTATACAGTTCAAATTTGGGCACTTTCTGGCTTAAAATAGAGCAGTTTTCGCCATTTGAAGAAATTTCTATTTTTAGTAATGGCGACCATCTTGGATACAGGACGGCACTGACGGACACAATTTTGAAAGGGGACCACCCAAGGATCATTTCAACAAAGTTTGGTTGAGATTGGCTCAGTAGTTTCAGAGGAGAAGATTTTTTTATAATTTCATCCCCTTTTTTCTAATTTGCATAATCGGTCAAAATAGGCAAAAGTTCAACGTTCATAAAAAATCCCGTAATATATGTTAAAAAGCTCATCATTATGCTTATACAGTTCAAATTTGTGCACTTTCTGGCTTAAAAGAGCAGTTTTGGCCATTTGAAGAAATTTCTATTTTTAGTCATGGCAGCCATCTTGGATACAGGAAGGCGTCGAGGGACACAATTTTGAAAGGGAACCACCCAAGGATTATTTGAGCAAAGTTTGGTTGAGATTGGCTCAGTAGGTTCCGAGGAGAAGATTTTTTATTAAATTTCATCCCCCCTTTTTTCTAATTTGCATAATCGGTCAAAATAGGCAAAAGTTCAACGTTCATAAAATATCCCGTAATACATGTTAAAAAGCTCATCATTATGCTTATAGTTCAAATTTGGGCACTTTCTGGCTTAAAATAGAGCAGTTTTGGCCATTTGAAGAAATTTCTATTTTTTTGTAATGGCAGCCATCTTGGATACAAGAGGGCGCTGACGGACACAATTTTGAAAGGGGACCACCCAAGGATCGTTTCAGCAAAGTTTGGTTGAGATTGGCTCAGTAGTTTCAGAGAAGATTTTTTAAAATTCCATCCCCTTTTTTTCTAATTTGCATAATCGGTCAAAATAGGCAAAAGTTCAACGTTCATAAAAAATCCCGTAATACATGTTAAAAAGCTCATCATTATGCTTATAGTTCAAATTTGGGCACTTTCTGGCTTAAAATAGAGCAGTTTTGGCCATTTGAAGAAATTTCTATTTTTTGTAATGGCAGCCATCTTGGATACAGGAAGGCGCTGACGGACACAATTTTGAAAGGGGACCACCCAAGGATCGTCTCAGCAAAGTTTGGTTGAGATTGGCTCAGTAGTTTGAGGAGAAGATTTTTTTAAAATTTCATCCCCGCTTTCTTCTAATTTGCATAATCGGTCAAAATAGGCAAATGTTCAAAGTTCATAAAAAAATCCCGTAATATATGTTAATAAGCTCATCATTATGCTTATACAGTTCAAATTTGGGCACTTTCTGGCTTAAAATAGAGCAGTTTTCGCCATTTGAAGAAATTTCTATTTTTAGTAATGGCGACCATCTTGGATACAGGACGGCACTGACGGACACAATTTTGAAAGGGGACCACCCAAGGATCATTTCAACAAAGTTTGGTTGAGATTGGCTCAGTAGTTTCAGAGGAGAAGATTTTTTTATAATTTCATCCCCTTTTTTCTAATTTGCATAATCGGTCAAAATAGGCAAAAGTTCAACGTTCATAAAAAATCCCGTAATATATGTTAAAAAGCTCATCATTATGCTTATACAGTTCAAATTTGTGCACTTTCTGGCTTAAAAGAGCAGTTTTGGCCATTTGAAGAAATTTCTATTTTTTTGTAATGGCAGCCATCTTGGATACAGGACGGGGCTGACGGACACAATTTTGAAAATTTGTGCACTTTCTGGCTTAAAATAGAGCAGTTTTGGCCATTTGAAGAAATTTCTATTTTTAGTCATGGCAGCCATCTTGGATACAGGAAGGCGTTGAGGGACACAATTTTGAAAGGGAACCACCCAAGGATTATTTGAGCAAAGTTTGGTTGAGATTGGCTCAGTAGGTTCCGAGGAGAAGATTTTTATTAAATTTCATCCCCCCTTTTTTCTAATTTGCATAATCGGTCAAAATAGGCAAAAGTTCAACGTTCATAAAAAATCCCGTAATACATGTTAAAAAGCTCATCATTATGCTTATAGTTCAAATTTGGGCACTTTCTGGCTTAAAATAGAGCAGTTTTCGCCATTTGAAGAAATTTCTATTTTTTTGTAATGGCAGCCATCTTGGATACAAGAGGGCGCTGACGGACACAATTTTGAAAGGGGACCACCCAAGGATCGTTTCAGCAAAGTTGGTTGAGATTGGCTCAGTAGTTTCAGAGAAGATTTTTTAAAATTTCATCCCCTTTTTTTCTAATTTGCATAATCGGTCAAAATAGGGCAAAAGTTCAACGTTCATAAAAAATCCCGTAATACATGTTAAAAAGCTCATCATTATGCTTATAGTTCAAATTTGGGCACTTTCTGGCTTAAAATAGAGCAGTTTTGGCCATTTGAAGAAATTTCTATTTTTTGTAATGGCAGCCATCTTGGATACAGGAAGGCGCTGACGGACACAATTTTGAAAGGGGACCACCCAAGGATCGTCTCAGCAAAGTTTGGTTGAGATTGGCTCAGTAGTTTGAGGAGAAGATTTTTTTAAAATTTCATCCCCGCTTTCTTCTAATTTGCATAATCGGTCAAAATAGGCAAATGTTCAAAGTTCATAAAAAAATCCCGTAATATATGTTAATAAGCTCATCATTATGCTTATACAGTTCAAATTTGGGCACTTTCTGGCTTAAAATAGAGCAGTTTTCGCCATTTGAAGAAATTTCTATTTTTAGTAATGGCGACCATCTTGGATACAGGACGGCACTGACGGACACAATTTTGAAAGGGGACCACCCAAGGATCATTTCAACAAAGTTTGGTTGAGATTGGCTCAGTAGTTTCAGAGGAGAAGATTTTTTTATAATTTCATCTCCCCTTTTTTCTAATTTGCATAATCGGTCAAAATAGGCTAAAGTTCAAAGTTCATAAAAAAATCCCGTAATATATGTTAAAAAGCTCATCATTATGCTTATACAGTTCAAATTTGGGCACTTTCTGGCTTAAAATAGAGCAGTTTTGGCCATTTGAAGAAATTTCTATTTTTAGTCCTGGCAGCCATCTTGGATACAGGAAGGCATTGAGGGACACAATTTTGAAAGGGGACCACCCAAGGATTATCTCAGCAAAGTTTGGTTGAGATTGGCTCAGTAGGTTCCGAGGAGAAGATTTTTTTTCAATTTCATCCCCCCTTTTTTCTAATTTGCATAATCGGTCAAAATAGGCAAAAGTTCAACGTTCATAAAAAATCACGTAATACATGTTAAAAAGCTCATCATTATGCTTATACAGTTCAAATTTGGGCACTTTCTGGCTTAAAATAGAGCAGTTTTGGCCATTTGAAGACATTTCTATTTCTAGTCATGATGGCCATCTTGGATACAGGATGGCGGTGACGGACACAAATTTGAAAGGGGACCACCCAAGGATCGTTTCAGCAAAATTTGGTTGAGATTGGCTCAGTAGTTTCAGAGGAGAAGATTTTTTTAAAATTTCATCCCCCCTTTTTTCTAATTTGCATAATCAGTCAAAATAGGCAAATGTTCAAAGTTCATAAAAAATCCCGTAATATATGTTAAAAAGCTCATCATTATGCTTATACAGTTCAAATTTGTGCACTTTCTGGCTTAAAATAGAGCAGTTTTGGCCATTTGAAGAAATTTCTATTTTTTGTCATGGCAGCCATCTTGGATACAGGAAGGCGCTGAGGGACACAATTTTGAAAGGGGACCACCAAAGGATTATTTCAGCAAAGTTTGGTTGAGATTGGCTCAGTAGTTTCAGAGGAGAAGATTTTTTTTAAATTTCCTACCCACTTTTTTCTAATTTACATAATCGGTCAAAATAGGCAAATGTTCAAAGTTCATAAAAAATCCCGTAATATGTGTTAAAAACGTCATCATTATGCTTATACAGTTCAAATTTGGGCACTTTCTGGCTTAAAATAGAGCAGTTTTGGCCATTTGAAGACATTTCTATTTGTAGTCATGATGGCCATCTTGGATACAGGATGGCGCTGACGGACACACATTTGAAAGGGGACCACCCAAGGATCGTTTCAGCAAAATTTGGTTGAGATTGGCTCAGTAGTTTCAGAGGAGAAGATTTTTTTTAAATTTCATCTCCCCTTTTTTCTAATTTGCATAATCGGTCAAAATAGGCAAATGTTCAAAGTTCATAAAAAATCCCGTAATATATGTTAAAAAGCTCATCATTATGCTTATACAGTTCAAATTTGTGCACTTTCTGGCTTACAATAGAGCAGTTTTGGCCATTTGAAGAAATTTCTATTTTTAGTCATGGCAGCCATCTTGGATACAGGAAGGCACTGAGGGACCCAATTTTGAAAGGAGACCACCCAAGGATTATTTCAGCAAAATTTGGTTGAGATTGGCTCAGTAGTTTCCGAGGAGAAGATTTTTTTTAAATTTCATCCCCCCTTTTTTCTAATTTGCATAATCGGTCAAAATAGGCAAATGTTCAAAGTTCATAAAAAATCCCGTAATATATGTTAAAAAGCTCATCATTATGCTTATACAGTTCAAATTTGGGCACTTTCTGGCTTAAAATAGAGCAGCTTTGGCCATTTGAAGAAATTTCTATTTTTAGTCATGGAGGCCATCTTGGATACAGGATGGCGCTGACGGACACAATTTTGAAAGGGGACCACCCAAGGATCATTTCAGCAAAGTTTGGTTGAGATTGGCACAGTAGTTTCAGAGGAGAAGATTTTATTTTAATTTCATCCCACCTTTTTTCTAATTTGCAAAATCGGCAAAACTTCAAAGTTCATAAAAAGTCCTGTAATACATGTTAAAAAGCTCATCATTATGCTTATACAGTTCAAATTTGGGCACTTTCTGGCTTAAAATAGAGCAGTTTTGGCCATTTGAAGAAATTTCTATTTTTAGTAACAGTGGCCATCTTGAATGGAGGGCAGGGCTGTCGGACACAATTTTGAGAGGGATCCACGCAGGGACCATCCCTGCCACGTTTGGTTTAATTTGGTTCAGCAGTTTCAGAGGAGAAGATTTAAATGTGATCTTTTATCAAAATATGCCTAATTTGCATAATCGGTATAAATCGGCTGAAAGAAAAATTTCAAACAAAAACCCCAAACATATGCTAAACTACTCCTTGCCATGTAGTTGCAGTTCAAATTTGAGCTCATTTTGACTTGTAGTATGGACAATTGAAGAAATTTCTATTTTTTGTGACAGCAGCCATCTTGAATGGAGGGCGGGGCTGTTGGACACAATTTTGAAAGGGACCCACCCAGGGACCATCCCTGCCTGGTTTGGTTTAATTTGGTTAAGTGGTTTCAGAGGAGAAGATTTAAGTGTGATCTTTTATCAAAATATGCCTAATTTGCATAATCAGTATATATCGCTGAAAAACCCGGAATATATGTTAAACTACTCCTTGCCATGTAGCTGCAGTTAAAATTTGAGCTCATTTTGACTTACACTAAAGCAGCAATGGACAATTAAAATTGCATCCCCCCTAAAGGCCAGGTGAGCTATTGTCATCACTTTTCGTCCGTCCGTCAACATTTCACATTTTAATCTTCTCGTTAGAAACCACTGGGCCAATTGCAACCAAACTTTGGTGGAATGGTCCTTGGATGGTCCTCTTTAAAAATTGTGTCCGGTGATCCTGACTTCCAACCAAGATGGCCGCCAAGTTCAAAATAGAAAAAAGGGGGGATAAAATTTTAATTGTCCATTGCTGCTTTAGTGCAAGTCAAAATGAGCTCAAATTCTAACTGCAGCTACATGGCAAGGAATAGTTTAACATATATTCTGGGTTTTTCTGTGAAATGTTTCTTTCAGCCGATATATACCGATTATGCAAATTAGGCATATTTTGATAAAAGATCACATTTAAATCTTCTCCTCTGAAACCGCTGAACCAAATGAAACCAAACCTGGCAGGGATGGTCCCTGTGTGGGTCCCTTTCAAAATTGTGTCCGACAGCCCCGCCCTCCATTCAAAAATAGAAATTTCTTCAAATGGCCAAAACTGCTCTATTTTAAGCCAGAATGTGCCCAAATTTGAACTATATAAGCATGATGAGCTTTTTAGCATATATTACAGGATTTTTTTATGAACTTTGAACTTTTGCCGATTTTGCAAATTAGAAAAAAGGGGGGATGAAATTAAAAAAAAATCTTCTCCTCGGAAACTACTGAGCCAATATCAACCAAACTTTGCTGAAATGATTCTTGGATGGCCCCCTTCCGAAATTGTGTCCATTGTTCTCGACTTCCAACCAAGATGGCCGCCAAGCTCAAAATAGAAAAAAGGGGGGGATGAAATTTTAATTGTCCATTGCTGCTTTAGTGTAAGTCAAAATGAGGTCAAATTGTGAATTTTTTTTTTCAGCCGATATATACCGATTATGCAAATTAGGCATATTTTGATAAAAGATTACATTTAAATCTTCTCCTCTGAAATCGCTGAACCAAATTAAACCAAACCTGGCAGGGATAGTCCCTGGTTGGGTCCCTTTCAAAATTGTGTCCGACAGCCCCGCTCTCCATTCAAGATGGCCGCTGTTACTAAAAATAGAAATTGCTTCAAATGGCCAAAACTGTTCTATTTTAAGTCAGAATGTGCCCAAATTTGAACTGTATAAGCATAATGATGAGCTTTTTAGCATATATTACAGGATTTTTTATGAACTTTGAACTTTTGCCGATTTTGACCGATTATGCAAATTAGAAAAAAGGGGGGATGAAAATAAAAAAAAATCTTCTCCTCGGAAACTACTTAGCCAATATCAACCAAACTTTGCTGAAATGATTCTTGGATGGTCCCCTTCCGAAATTGTGTCCATTGATCCCGACTTCCAACCAAGATGGCCGTCAAGCTCAAAATAGAAAAATGATCCTTGGGTGGTTCCCTTCCAAATTTACGTCTGGCATTTCAGACCTCCGACCAAGATGGCCGCCACAGCCGAACTTAATTTAACATAGGACCCTTTGCTCAATAAGAATTAAATGTTGATGAAATAGTCATTGGATGGTTCTCTTCCAAAAATATGTCAGGCAGTTCGGTCCTTCGACCAAGATGGCCCCACAGCCGAACTTAGTTTAACATAGGAACCTATGGGAAATTCACATAAAAATCTTCTTGTCTGGAGCCAGTTGCTCAATTGAAACCAAACTTTGATAAAATAGTCATTGGATAGTCCTTTTCCAAAATTGTGTCTGGAGGTCCCGCCCTCTGACCAAGATGGCTGCACAGCTGTACTTAGTTTAACATAGGACCCTATGGGAAATTCACATAAAAACCATCTTGTCTGGAACCAGTAACTCAATTAAAACCAAACTTTGATGGAATAGTCATTGGATGGTCCTCTTCCAAAATTGTGTCCGGCAGTTGCGTTCTCCCGCCAAGATGGCCACCACAGTGCAGTTGCGTTGTTATTGAAAGCAGCTTTGATCCAGGTAAGCGAATACAGGCTCCTGGGAGCCTCTGGTTCTATTTTTAGCTTGGCGGCCATCTTGGTTGGAAGTCGGGATCACCGGACACAATTTTGGAAGGGGGCCATCCAAGGACCATTCCAACAAAGTTTGGTTGCAATTGGCCCAGTGGTTTCTGAGGAGAAGATTAAAATGTGAAATGTTGATGGACGAACGACGACGGACGAAAAGTGATGACAATAGCTCACATGGCCTAAAGGCCAGGTGAGCTAAAAATGCATTTCAAGAGGAATAACTCTTCACACAGTTGTCACACATTTTCAACTGTGGGAAATATTTTGTAGATCTTGATATGCTGAATATTTTTGCAGTTTAAACTTTCCCTCTATCTCTAATATTTTTTTAGATACAAGATGAAAGTATTAAAATTTAGAACATTTTGATGAAAAAAGGGCAATAATTCCAAAATGGGTAATGGAATTTACTTCAAAATTGCGGGGTAGGTAGATCTTGACATGCAGCAAATTTTTGCAATTTAAACTTAACCTTTATCTCTTATAGTTTTTGAAATATAAGACGAAAAGTATTAAAATTTTACAAATTTGATGAATGCCTTTTTGGGCAATAATTCCAAAATGGGTAATCACATTTACTTCAAAATTGCAGGGTAGGTAGATCTTGGCATACTGAACATGTTTGCTGTTTAAACTTAACATCTATCTCTTATAGTTATTGAAACAAAGGACAAAAAGTTTTAAAATTTTGAAAATTTGATGAAAAAAGGGCAATAACTCCAAAATGGGTAATGGGATTTACTTAAAAATCGTAGAGTAGGTAGATCTTGACATGCGGCACATTTTTGCAATTTAAACTTAACATCTATCTCTGATAGTTTTTGAAATATAACACGAAAATTAAATCAGATTTACTTCAAAATTGCAGGGTAGGTAGATCTTGCTGTGCTGATAATTTTTACCCCATGTCAGATTTTTGATATTATTAACGGTTTTTGAGTTATTACTCAAAACCTGCAATTTTACCATATGTTCTATTTTTAGTAACAGTGGCCATGTTGGTTGGTGCACGGCATCACCGGACACAATTTTGAAACTAGACACCCTAGTGATGATTCAGACCAAGTTTGGTTTCCATTGGTCTAGTACTTTCAGAGGAGAAGATTTTTGAAAAAGTTTACGACGTACGACGGACGCCAAGTGATAACAATAGCTCACCTGACCCTTTGGGTCAGGTGAGCTAAAAATAGATAGTTCAATAGCGGGGCAGATGAATACTCATAGATAACTGACTACTAGCTAAGATGATATAATATTAATGGTCACATGATCATTACTCGTATGACAAAAAAAAAAAATCATATCCGAGAATTTTAACAAATTTAATATCAATTATTTATACATGTTTATAAAAATCTACAGATTTTAATGGTCTTCGTGGAAGACCAGAATAAATAGTAACCATTTGATGGAATTAAATATTAAATAGAAAATAGTAATCTTGCAGTGAAATATAAATTGATTTAATCCCGTGTTGGATCAACTTGTCGTACCAACAAATTGTCTTTACTTTTTAATAAAGCAAGCCTCAAAGAATCAAGTGTAGTTTCTAAATCATAGCCTTTAGGAATAGATTTAGAGATTTAGATATTTGGTGTTTAATGCCACTTTCAGCAATATTTCAGCTATATCATGGCGACCAGTTTTAGTGGTGGAAGAAGCCGGAGTCCTGGAGAGAACCACTGACCATGGGCAAGCAACTGGTAAACTTTATCACTTGCGGCTGCGAGTCGAGTGCACCCAATTGCAAGCTGTATTGGTGATAGGCTTGTAGGAGTTGTTAGGTAATACAACTACCTAACTCAATGAGCCATCCAGGCCCTCCTTTAGGAATAAGATTTTTCAATGACTTTATAAATTCAAATGGGTCAGATTTGAACCTGATGACAATTTATTCTGGAGGTGAACATATGATGTCGTGCCTTTATTATGACGTTTATGCCATGAAGATGACTGAATGCATTCCACAGAATTTAAGTTCATGTCAATCTGAGACGCATTTAAGCTTACAGACACAAAGTGAAGACAATACCTCACATGACTCTTTTGGTGAAGTGAGCTAAAAAGTTGGATATGCATATTAATTATCCATTTAATTAATGTACGATTCATTTGAAATGACAAAATAAAACAATAATGTATGGTCAACAATATAATAATTATTATGACAAGGAATTCATAAATCATACTATCAATCAAATTAAGGTTATTAACTAACTCCTTAGAAATATCAAAAACCAATTGAAAATGCAATTTTATATTAGCTGCTGGTAATAAGACATATCAATAAACAAATATTCTAACATAATGTCCTTCTTTCACTTTGCACACAAGCGGGCGATTTTTCGATTGGGTATAATCTCATTAGCACATGCGTCGGTTCATGTGACTGACTTTCCCATCGTAAATGTACATGTTGTTGAATTATCGTCTGCTCGAATTTGGCAGCATAAATTGTGTGCGACATTTTCCGCAAACGTAAATATAAATTACCGTCTTCTAATCAAAGTATACTACCGTATTTGTACTCTTAGATATATCAGAATCAAAATAAATAGATACATAATAGATAAAAAATAAACAATTTGATTATTATGAGAATATACAGTGAAATCTGTCTAAACCGAACCCCGATTGAACCTGTATAAATCGAACTTTGAGTAAAGTCCTAATGTTGGAAATCTTTTTTGTTTTAACCTGTATAAACGAAACAACTGTCTATTATGAACATACAAGTTGGTTCCAAAGAGGTTCAGTTTAAACAGTTTTGACTGTATTTTTTTGTGTATTTAAAAGCCACATACATCTGTAGACAATCACATGTAAGTTTAAGTATACATTGTACTGTACATGTGTCTCATTGCATTGATTATAAAGATCATTATGACACATATAAAAGATAAATATCACATTTACATTAAAAATTAATAAGACAGAATATACAGGTTAATATATAACTCAAATTATATAAAAATAAAAAAAATATATATCAACAAAAGAAGCATAACAGATCTTTAATAAAATCCCCATTCTCATACAAAATATATAAATAACTTCTATTATTAACCAACTTACTATATTACGACTATAAATCGATATGTTTTTTAAATCTCCTCGGTCTGTAATAATGTCTGTATTAGTTCTCGGCATTGCCTCGGGCCAATACAGACTTCGTGGGCAATTATTAGAGACTTTCGACACAAAACAGGGCCATTATGAAAACACCCATTTATTAATACTACATTAAAAGGCATTATAATAATCATTTCTTATAAAGCAGGCTTCCAAAACAGTATGTCTCAATCCTCAAACTTTGATTTTCTCTTGTAAGCAAAATCAAACATCCATTTATTTCTGATTATAAAACGGATTTCCATTTTGTTAATGTTAAACTCATTTGTTTATTACCGGGGGTATGTTTTTTTCTGAATATTTTGCAATATTATAAGTATAGATATGTTTCTTAATTATAATGATGTGAGGTAGATTTAAGTAATCAAATAATACACTTTTATACCATCTACAGATTTCAAATTTTTAGTAATTCAATTCTACTTTCGTACCATCTACTGATTTCAAATTTTTACTAATTCAATTATACTTTCGTACAATCTACTGATTTTAAATTTTTACCAATTCAATTCTATTTTCGTAACATCTACTGATTTCAAACTTTTAGTAATTGAAATATACTATCGTACCATCCATTGATTTCAAATTAACTAACTTCATTAAGAGAATACATTTTAAAAGTGGTAACATATTATGTGGGTGACTGTACGTCATAATTGGAAGCCATTTTGTGCCACTTGAAGGTAAGTTTTTACTTATAGTATTAGTTACTGTAAGGATAATATCAAATGTGATAGTTGTCGAAGTGTTTGAGAGTTTGACAACAAGTTTTTGAATGGTGGACACACTGTTGTGTAGTGGACATTTAGGGGCATTTGACGCACTATCACATTTAATGTTGTCCTTAAAATAACTAATGCTATGAGTAAAAATTTATCTTCAAGCGGCACAAATTGGCTTCCAATTATGACGTACATTCACCCCTTGGTATATTAAGGGCAAAGAAAATCATGCAAAACAGCAACTGTTAATCAGTCCCAAAATTATCACAGCTCTTCCCCTCTCGATCATTATAACAAACATTATTCTATATATGAAGAAGCTTTTTAAATTATAACATCAATATCTTTTTATGTTTTTTGCAAATTCTTTCTTACGATTGATAATTTACTACAACAGATGAACATCTGAGAACCGAGAAATTTAATAATAAAATTGAGTTGCCTATTTTGAGGTGGATACATAAGGTATGCTGTGGTTGTTTTAAGAATAAATTACTACAGAGACAGTAACACCTTATACAAAAGTTATTCACTAAGTAATCACTTTATTCTTGAGACAATGAATGTGTGTCTTCTATTCCTAAACAATCCCAGCATCCTTTGCCAATTTATAAAATAATCCGTCTGTATCCTTCATTAGTTCATCGGGAGAATCAAATTCTTTTATTACCCCTTTATCCAGCACCATGATTCTGTTCAAAATAAATACATACATGAAACAATGATAAGCTTAAATCATGAAGTACAAAACATCCCCTACAACATACAAGAATGGAAATTGATGAAAATAAAGTCTATTTATAAAAAAAAAGAATGACATAAAAAAAGAAGCTTAATAGTAATGATAAAATAAAACAAAAGACACTTAGATATCCAATTTAGTGCACACAGTGCATTTCTGGAATAACCGTGATAAGATTTTGTGCACACAACACGTTTCTGGAATTCATTCATCAGGTTTGTTCATAATCAACAGTCATATAATTTAAAGGTCTTTGGGAGCAAGTAAACCAAAGGGATTAGGGGTTGGTGTGCAAAGTCACTTTCAACAATATTTCAGTTATATCGTGGCTGTCAGTTTTATTGGTGGAGGAAACCGGAGTACTCAAAGAAAACCTTGCCATCACTTGGTGTCCGTCATACATCGTAAACTTTCACATTTTAATCTTCTCCTCTGAAATCACTCAACCAAATTAAACCTTGATATCAACAAAATGAACAACCAACTATAGATTACAAAAAAAAAAAAAAAACAACATATGGCGTTGGAAATTCAGGCCCTGGTTTGGGACAGACGTAAAAATGTGGGCTGTTAAAATAGTTAATGTGATCCCAACTCTCTACCTCTATATATTATAATGTTTACATGATAAGTAAATTCCTGTTGTAGTGCTATATCATCTGCCCTAAAGTAATCTATTACACAATTATATGAAAAGTTTGAAGATACCAAAGGGGTAATCAGAAGCAGTAATTCGAAGAAGGATAAACTAGATGTGTCAGAACGACACGAATGTCCCCGCCATAAATATTAAGGAGGTTTGCAAATGTTTCATCCTATTTTTAATTCCCTCAGTAATAGGCTAAGAATAACAAACTATTGTTTAAGATCTGTATCCTCGAGCCTCCTTAAATTCTTGATCTGTAACTCATCATTGTAATTCCAAATACCAAAAATCAAGTCAATATCTCAAAGTATAGTGAAATAAAGTGGTGACAACTAAATATTTGGACAAAGTTAAAAGTTCAAGGTGCGTAAATTAGCCCAAAATCATTCAATCGAAACGAAATTCACACTTGATCGGTAACTCATCACTATACACTCACATACCAAAAATCAAGTCAATATCTCAAATCATAGTGAAAAAAAAGTGGTGACAACTAAATATTTGGCCAAATTTCAAAGCCCAACGGCTGTAAGTTGGCCAAAAATCATTCAACTGGAATGAATTTCAAAGTTGATCTGTATCTTATGCTTATACACTCTCATACCAAAAATCAAGTCAATATCTCAAATCATAGTGAAATAAAGTGGTGACAACTAAATATTTGGCCAAATTTCAAAGTCCAAGGGCCATAACTCAGCCACGAATCATTGGACCGAAACGAAACGTAAACTTGATCTGTAACCTATCATTATACACCCACATACCATATATCAAGTCAATACATCAAAGCATAGCGAAAAAAAGTGGTGACAACTGTTTTGCTTCGGAATTACGGAATGATGGACATGTGTAACACTATATATTACGGATTTAGTTTGTTACACAAATTCTCATTGGTTCTTCAACCATGAATGTCAGCATATATTCGGAAAACAGACGGGGTATATATTTCAGTCTCCCAAAAACAGTAACATGGACAACAAAAACATTATGCTTCACTGAATCAAAAGCCTAATACGGAATAATAAATGTATTTTTGCCAAATTAAATGTAGTTTTTATACTCAAAACGTCTGTATGAACAAAAAATATATTACAACAGATAATTCCGTCACAAATACCTGATCGATTCAGCAAACTCCTATCTTCCATGGTTGTACCATAACGTGATGAACATCACAGTTTTAAACGTTGAGCCTTGAAAACCTTCGACGTCATGGGGCCACACCAAGGTTTTGTTTATATGTTGTTAACATGTTAATTATTGAAATTGTTTCGCAAACCCGTTGTTTTGTTATGTGATATATTAATGTTATATTTATAAAGATTATAAAATTTACTACATATGAAATTGTATTGATTTAGAAATTTAGTACAGGATTACCTCATATATGAAATATGACGTGACACATATTTTGACGTCATTGAAGATAGACATCTAGAAATACGAAAAATGAAAATAAAAGACGCAAATATATTTAATACAGTTGAATTCTGTATTTAAAAAAAAACAAAGTTAAATCCGTAATATATCTGTTATTCAGCTATCAGACTGATATATAATGTGACATTCCCGGTTTATGATATATATTCCCTTTGGCTGCATCTCAGGGAATATAGATCCAAGCCGGGAATGTCACATTATATACCCTGTCTGATAGCTGAATAACATATAATGTCCAGGCCACTTAGTGGCGGGGGCATAAAACACCATATCTCTCACTATATCGGTAATTTGGACATTTTTTCTTTGATCTTGCCACGTTATATCATCGGTAACAACAGACTGAGTCTGACACTGAAAACTGTTGATCAGTGTGACGTCAAACACATCATGACATAACCGATAAAAACAAGAACTTTAATTTTTTTATGTCTCAACATACATTATCACTAGTATCACAGCTCGCTATATTGAACTTGCCACGATACTAGCAATAACATCTGTCTTGACCTTCATACCTGATGTTATTCTATATACATGTCATCTTACCTATCATAATCCATTACAGTGTTAAGACGGTGAGCGATCGTAATTACGGTACAATCAGCGAACTCTTCTCTTATTGTCTTCTGTATTAAATCATCTGTTTCCATGTCAACAGCAGCGGTGGCCTCATCTAACACCAATATCTTGGTTTTGCGTAACAGACTTCTGGCCAAACAAACTAACTGTCTCTGTCCAACACTGAAGAAAACAAATAAGTAAGAAAAGATAATGAACATGACAGGTTTGGTTTACATTAGGGTTTATATTATGGTGTTTAACGTGACTTTCAACAATATTTCAGTTATATCATGGTGATCAGTTATATCATGGCAATCAGTTATATCATGGCGATCAGTTATATCATGGTGATCAGTTATATCATGGCGATCAGTTATATCATGGTGATCAGTTATATCATGGTGATCAGTTATATCATGGCGATCAGTTAGGCATGACAATTATAACCATTAAATGTAAAAAGTAGTCAATAGAAAACGACAGCATAGGATTTTGCTATAGCATGATTATTTATTGGTATAAAGATCAGCTGATGTACAGATAGATGTTATACGAGTACAGTGGAGCAGGAACTGCTTACTTTTCCAGAGCACCTCAGTTCACCACTAGTTTTTAGTGGAGGCCGTATTGCTCAATCTTCATTGTGCAGTGTTTTGTAGATCATTGTTTGTCTTTATGTCCTTTTCTTTTCACCATTGTTTTGTCCGTCCTTCTTTAATATATGGTTTCTGATTATCCCTTTGGTATATCAAAACTTTTCTTTCCGGAAAAGTAACACACTCAATATGTGCAATAATTTCGTTTTAATTGACATAAAGAAATATCTAGCGAGCATTTCCTAGTTGTATAAGTAATCAGATAAAAATGTTGGAGGAGTCATTAGAAGGTAAAATGTGACATCTAAGACACATACATAAGATTAGTAGAATCTAACATCAGTAAAAGTAGGGTAATGGTGTTTAATGCCACTTTTAACAATATTTCAGTTATATCATGGTGATCAGTTTTATAGGTGGAAGAAACCGGAGTACCCTGAGAAAATGACCGACCTGTCGCAAGTCACTGACAAACTTTATCACATAATGCTGTATCGAGTACACCTGCCATGAGTGGGATTTGAACTCACAACTTTATTGGTGATAGGCACAGATAGCATAGGTAGTTGTAAATCCAACTACCATATGATCACAGCCTCTTCATCGGTAAAAGTAAAAGAATGTGAAACCTCAGCCATCCGAGGGAAAGATTTCAATCACTGAAACCACTATCTGATTATATTTCTCACAACTATGAAAACTAGTCATATATACACAAAGAAAAAAGTTAAGTACCCCTTGATATATCAAAACATAATAAGTGACACTAAGTTTAGATTCTAATATTTATATTGATTATTGCAGTCTTTGAAATAAGGCGGTAGTCCGAAGCCCGTGGCATGTAAAATTGTACACGGGCGTATAAAATGAGTAGTTCCACAAGTCCGACGGGCCTGTGAAAAAAAAGTCATATAGTTTCAAAAGTTGATTTCATAAGATATCGTGTGTAGATATTTAGTTTAATGTTCTCCGTTTTCAGTTGCTGTCGAGTCAATGCAAAAAATGGGTAGGCCTTTTAAGAATTTCCGATATTCGAAATAGAATTAGGTGTGTCTGTTTTTTGCAATTTGATTGGTTGATATTTTTAGGAAATTACTATCATGTAGGTTTTAAAAAAGGACAAGAAGCAGGACTCACGTTAATAGAGGGCGAAGTAGTTGCCTTGTGAAGGTTGACTTCGATTTCTCGTTGGTCAAAAGTGAAGTTCAAGTAGCCTTGTAATTTTGAAGAGTCGCCCTATGTTGCCCGCGTATTTTTGCCACGTGCCATTTATGAAAATATCGACATCGTGTTTATTGAATTCTATGTTATTCATTAAGTATTTTGAAAGTGACTTTCTTGAAAAGTAATCCATTTCGGTTTAAAGAAACTTAAATTTCGTTCAATATCAAATAAAAATGGCACCACGAGAAATGGGGCGCAATCAGACACTGTGCTACGGGAAATGTTGATCGAAGCTACTTTTAACCAAACAAACTTTTGATTAATTTTTTTCTCAATCCTGAGACATAAAGTCTGAGTTCTCATATATAATATGTTCATATTTGAGAAGGTTGGTCATTCAAAATTTGCTGAAATGCACGGAGACACTTCAGATTATTTTCGATCCGCTTCCAAATCCGATCGGTATTTTTTTTTTATTAATTGCGATCTATTTATAGAACTGTTGCTGACAGACCTATGTCTACGTTAAGGGTTAATACCTCTGCAGTTAGAAAATAGACTTTGAACTACAGTAGTTTTGTTCCATTGTTGCACTCTGATTTGAGGTCTGACAAATAATAATTACAATCTTTACTTTAAGTTGCTTCAGTTTATGACTGTCAGTGTCAACACTACATGATGTTTCATTCCATAACCAAAAGGGACCATAACCAAAACGGACCATTACTAAAACGGACCATAACCAAAATGGACAACCAGAAAAAAATATGTATTGCAAGAATCTTTATCTTATTTGTGATAATTACTTTCTAGATTTATGAATAAATCAAATTAGTACAGGTAACTTAGTGAAGCCAAGTAATTATTGGTGTTTTAATTGGTTTATGACACCCAAATCACTTTTAATTAGATTAAATGATTTGATTATCAGGTGATTGTGTAAGTGTGTGTTGTCTTGAATTTACTTTTCTGGAGCAATCTACACAGTGGTCTGTCCCCATTGTGAGAATGATAATGAATGAAAACAAACTCCATGTTCTTTTACTGTCTATGAACCAAAGATCAAAGAAATTTACTCGTTTTTGTGATGGAATTTATCAAAATTCCATGTACTGCAATCGGTTAATTATATCTTAATTACTATTTTTTCTTTTTATCAACCCAAGCCCATATTCTTTGGGGGAAACTAAGATTAAAGCATTGAGGGTTTAATAATGTTTGTAAATTAAAACCAAATTCTTTAAAATTAATTAACTTTTAATCAAATAAAAATCAAATTAATCATAATTGTAATTAAGTGTGTAACAATTAATTGTATGATTTGACTAAAAATGTGCTTGCAATAGTTTTTTTTTGCAAAGGACTGGGAGCTATAAGGGCCAAAATCGGCCCCACCTCAGATGTCGATAAAACAACAACAACAACACTCCTAATAAACTGTTGCTATCAGAATCTGCTGTAAGTTGTCTTTTACGTGTAAGGAGTGTGTCCTTTACATCCCGCGCTAAGGGATGTATTAAAATTGTTCATCATAGCTGTCTGGTGTCCCTTTCACATAAAGTCGGCGTTTTCCTAGAGGAAGCCATTTGTTA
Source organism: Bathymodiolus septemdierum (assembly GCA_963383655.1). NCBI lineage: Eukaryota > Metazoa > Mollusca > Bivalvia > Mytilida > Modiolidae > Bathymodiolus > Bathymodiolus septemdierum. The sequence goes on from OY726526.1 coordinate 2,820,794, forward strand.
TTTTATTTATGCCAAATTCGCAGTCATGTTAGGATTCTAATCATAATAGGTTATTATACAGCTATAATTTTAATCCAATCAAAAACAATATGGTTGTGATCATCTTCCGTAATTAAAATCGTCAAAATGAAATACAACCGAATTAATATCAAATGGTGTCTTGTTTCAACCTCATTTAAAATATACCTTGACATTCTTTTATACTTGTATATCACGTTCACGATCTTTTATTACAACACTATTTCACTCAAGTGTACATTTTTTTCCTGTTCTAGTTAAAGGACTTTATCAAACAGAATCATACAGTTTACATGTAATGCAGTTAATACGCATTTAAGCCACAGAATAATATTTCTATTTTCCACACCTTGTGGTGTGGGATCGCTATTGTGCATGCGAAATATTAATTGCAAACCCCATTGACTGGCTATTTGCTGCCTGTCTAGAATATTTTTTTTTTCTCGATCGACAGTTCAGAAGCTAGAAAACGATATGATGAATAGTGTCTGTCAATCATGCAAACAATAACTTATGCACATGACAGAACGCATTTTCAATGCACTACATACACAAACTTTTGATCCATCATTTGTCCATTGGAGGTTGATTTAAGAGAATGGAACTGATAGAAGTTAAAAGTTTAATTTGGGCGCAAAAGGGGAAACTTTATATAATTTATGAAAATGTGATGTAACATATGCGCCAGGGATATTTCCCGAAATTCTTTCAAAATGATAGAAACTGTTAATATCTTCCTGGCATTGATGAAACCTGATATGTTCGTGGTAGCCCATCACAAAATACTGTCAGTTCCCTTTTAGCGCTCTCGCTAACATTAAATTTTTCCAAAATAAATAACAAATCTTTAATTTTTTGTCTTTCTTCTTCAGACAAATCTTGGTATGAAGATTTGCTGGACGACGGATTGAAATCGACTTTAACAGTCTGCCCATCAGTACTTTCTAATTTTAAGTACTGGGGTACAAGGCCATATGACTCTACAAACCAAAGCGCAGTTTCAAGCTTCGATTTAAATTATTTTAATTTCCTTGATTTGTTATTTCCGATAATTAACGCCTCTCCCTCTTTATGTGCAAACGAACATATGTTTATAATTAAAACACACTAAACAAATTAATACAAATTATTAAATACATATAAAATCATAGAAATAATACATAAAATATCATATTTATTCAAGAAATTTACATTTTTTATTTCAATAGTCCGTTTTTGTTATGGTCCGTTTTGGTTATGGGATGAAATATTCGGTAGCGAGTGTCAATATACGTTCGTGCTATATTTGCATTCCCTAGCTTTCTATATATAGTTGGACCATTGAGCAAATTGGCATATACACATGTACTGTACATATTTCTTCTGCTGAAGGCTACACAAATATGACTTTTTGCATTGTGTGTGGTATTAATTCAAAGCATAGTGATATTTAAAAAAAAGGGGGGGGGGGATACATATTAAAAATTATCACCAAATTATATGTCTCACGCAATGATAACATCACAAGTTTTTGCTATCAGAGTCTTATAACAATATTATTGGTTGTGATGATGATGAGGAGGAGGAGGAGGAGGAGGTGGACAGTGATGATATGGAATATACTGAGGATGCTATTGACAATATGATTTTAGAATTTTTTTTGTGTTTTTTACTTGCATTCTGGTCTTACCTAATGCATAATTGACATGTCCACATAATATTTGGTACATCATCATGTTTTGAGTTTTGGTGGTTTAAATTAATGGTCATTAATGTAGTTTTCAAATTCGGGTCTGTAGAATTGATGGTGGGCCTGTAAATATTTGAACTTACAGGCCTGGTGGGCTTGTAAGGTAACCAGAGGCTCTCAAGAGCCTGTATCGTTCACCTGGTTATAAAAAAAAACAATTGGTCCTATGTAAAAACTATGTCCTGCAGTGGTAGTCATCTTGGAATTACGATCAACATAAAAAACACAAAGTTTGTAAAGGACCTTCCAATGAATGATGCACAGTTTAGGTTCAATCAGTGCAATAGCTTCAGAGAAGAAGATATTTCTGTATTTTCCCGATATGGTCCTGTGTTAATACTATGACCTGTGGTGGCAGCCATCTTGGATTTCCGATCGGCATAAAAAACAGAGGACCTTCCAATGATCATTCCTGGGCAGTTTGGTTTCAGAGAAGAAGCGTTTTGAAACATTTTTCCTATAGGGTCCAATGTTAAACAAGTCCTGCCGTAGCCGCCATTTTGAATTTCATATCAGAACAAAAAACGTAAAGTTTGTAGAGGACCATCCAATGAACATTCATGTACAGTTTGGCTTTTAATCATATTTGTAGTTTCTGAGAAGAAGGCATTTGAACATTTTCCCATAGGGTTCAATGCTAATCTATGTCCTGCGGTGGTGGCCATCTTGGATATCCGATCGGCATAAAAAACACACAGCTTGTAGAGGACCTTCCAATGATCATTCCTGGGCAGTTTGGTTTCAACTGTCCTAGTGGTTTCAGAGAAGAAGCGTTTTGAAACATTTTCCCCATAGGGTCCAATGTTAAACCAAAGTCCTGCCGTAGCTGCCATTTTGAATTTCATATCGGAACAAAAAACGTAATGTTTGTAGAGGACCATCCAATGAACATTCATGTACAGTTTGGCTTTAATAATATTTGTAGTTTCTGAGAAGAAGGCATTTGAACATTTTCCCATAGGGTCCAATGTTAATCTATGTATTGCTATGGCAGCCATCTTGGATTTTCGATCGACATAAAAAACATACACTTTGTAGAGGACCTTCCAATGATCATTCCTGGGCAGTTTGGTTTCAACTGTCCTAGTGGTTTCAGAGAAGAAGCGTTTTGAAACATTTTTCCCATAGGGTCCAATGTTAAACTAAGTCCTGCCGTATCCGCCATTTTGAATTTCATACCGGAACAAAAAACGTAAAGTTTGTACAGGACCATCCAATGAACATTCATGTACAGTTTGGCTTTAATAATATTTGTAGTTTCTGAGAAGAAGGCATTTGAACATTTTCCCATAGGGTCCAATGTTAATCTATGTCCTGCGGTGGCGGCCATCTTGGATTTCCGATCGGCATAAAAAACGTAAAATTTGTAGAGGACCTTCCAATGATCATTCCTGGGCAGTTTGGTTTCAACTGTCCTAGTGGTTTCAGAGAAGAAGCGTTTTGAAACATTTTCCCCATAGGGTCCAATGTTAAACTAAGTCCTACCGTAGCCGCCATTTTGAATTTCATATCGGAACAAAAAACGTAAAGTTTGTAGAGGACCATCCAATGAACATTCATGTACAGTTTGGCTTTAATAATATTTGTAGTTTCTGAGAAGAAGGCATTTGAACATTTTCCCATAGGGTCCAATGTTAATCTATGTATTGCGGTGGTGGCCATCTTGGATTTCCGATCGACATAAAAAATAAAAATTTGTAGAGGACCTTCCAATGATCATTCCTGGGCAGTTTGGTTTCAATTGTCCAAGTGATTTCAGAGAAGAAGCGTTTTGAAACATTTTTCCCATAGGGTCCAATGTTAAACTAAGTCCTGCCGTAGCCGCCATTTTGAATTTCCTATCGGAACAAAAAACGTAAAGTTTGTAGAGGACCATCCAATGAACATTCATAAACAGTTTGGCTTTAATAATATTTGTAGTTTCTGAGAAGGCATTTGAACATTTTCCCATAGGGTCCAATGTTAATCTATGTATTGCGGTGGCGGCCATCTTGGATTTCTGATCGGCATAAAAAACATAAAATTTGTAGAGTACCTTCCAATGATCATTCCTGGGCAGTTTGGTTTCAACTGTCCTAGTGGTTTCAGAGAAGAAGCGTTTTGAAACATTTTCCCCATAGGGTCCAATGATAAACTAAGTCCTGCCGTAGCCGTCATTTTCAATTTCATATCGGAACAAAAAACGTAAAGTTTGTAGAGGACCATCCAATGAACATTCATGTACAGTTTGGCTTTAATAATATTTGTAGTTTCTGAGAAGAAGGCATTTGAACATTTTCCCATAGGGTCCAATGTTAATCTATGTATTGCGGTGGCGGCCATCTTGGATTTCCGATCGGCATAAAAAACATAAAATTTGTAGAGGACCTTCCAATGATCATTCCTGGGCAGTTTGGTCTCAACTGTCCTAGTGGTTTCAGAGAAGAAGCGTTTTGAAACATTTTCCCCATAGGGTCCAATGTTAAACTAAGTCCTGCCGTAGCCGCCATTTTGAATTTCATATCGGAACAAAAAAACGTAAAGTTTGTAGAGGACCATCCAATGAACATTCATGTACAGTTTGGCTTTAATAATATTTGTAGTTTCTGAGAAGAAGGCATTTGAACATTTTCCGATAGGGTCCAATGTTAATCTATGTATTGCGGTGGTGGCCATCTTGGATTTCCGATCGACATAAAAAACATAAACTTTGTAGAGGACCTTCCAATGATCATTCCTGGGCAGTTTGGTTTCAATTATCCAAGTGGTTTCAGAGAAGAAGCGTTTTGAAACATTTTCCCCATAGGGTCCAATGTTAAACTAAGTCCCGCCGTATCCGCCATTTTGAATTTCATACCGGAACAAAAAAAGTAAAGTTTGTAGAGGACCATCCAATGAACATTCATGTACAGTTTGGCTTTAATAATATTTGTAGTTTCTGAGAAGAAGGCATTTGAACATTTTCCCATAGGGTCCAATGTTAATCTATGTCCTGCGGTGGTGGCCATCTTGGATTTGCGATCGGCATAAAAAACAAAAAATTTGTAGAGGACCTTCCAATGATCATTCCTGGGCAGTTTGGTTTCAACTGTCCTAGTGGTTTCAGAGAAGAAGCGTTTTGAAACATTTTCCCCATAGGGTCCAATGTTAAACTAAGTCCTGCCGTAGCCGCCATTTTGAATTTCATATCGGAACAAAAAACGTAAAGTTTGTAGAGGACCATCCAATGAACATTCATGTACATTTTGGCTTTAATAATATTTGTAGTTTCTGAGAAGAAGGCATTTGAACATTTTCCCATAGGGTCCAATGTTAATCTATGTATTGCGGTGGCGGCCATCTTGGATTTCCGATCGACATAAAAAATAAAAATTTGTAGAGGACCTTCCAATGATCATTCCTGGGCAGTTTGGTTTCAATTGTCCAAGTGATTTCAGAGAAGAAGCGTTTTGAAACATTTTTCCCATAGGGTCCAATGTTAAACTAAGTCCTGCCGTAGCCGTCATTTTGAATTTCATATCGGAACAAAAAACGTAAAGTTTGTAGAGGACCATCCAATGAACATTCATGTACAGTTTGGCTTTAATAATATTTGTAGTTTCTGAGAAGAAGGCATTTGAACATTTTCCCATAGGGTCCAATGTTAATCTATGTATTGCGGTGGCGGCCATCTTGGATTTGCGATCGGCATAAAAAACAAAAAAATTGTAGAGGACCTTCCAATGATCATTCCTGGGCAGTTTGGTTTCAACTGTCCTAGTGGTTTCAGAGAAGAAGCGTTTTGAAACATTTTCCCCATAGGGTCCAATGTTAAACTAAGTCCTGCCGTAGCCGCCATTTTCAATTTCATATCGGAACAAAAAACGTAAAGTTTGTAGAGGACCATCCAATGAACATTCATGTACAGTTTGGCTTTAATAATATTTGTAGTTTCTGAGAAGAAGGCATTTGAACATTTTCCCATAGGGTCCAATGTTAATCTATGTATTGCGGTGGCGGCCATCTTGGATTTCCGATCGACATAAAAAATAAAAACATTGTAGAGGACCTTCCAATGATTATCCCTGGGCAGTTTGGTTTCAACTGTCCTAGTGGTTTCAGAGAAGAAGCGTTTTGAAACATTTTCCCCATAGGGTCCAATGTTAAACTAAGTCCTGCCGTAGCCGCCATTTTGAATTTCATATCGGAACAAAAAACGCAAAGTTTGTAGAGGACCATCCAATGAACATTCATGTACAGTTTGGCTTTAATAATATTTGTAGTTTCTGAGGAGAAGGGATTTGAACATTTTCCCATAGCGTCCAATGTTAATCTATGTATTGTGGTGGCGGCCATCTTGGATTTCCGATCGGCATAAAAAACATAAAATTTGTAGAGGACCTTCCAATGATCATTCCTGGGCAGTTTGGTTTCAATTGTCCTAGTGGTTTCAGAGAAGAAGCGTTTTGAAACATTTTTCCCATAGGGTCCAATGTTAAACTAAGTCCCGCCGTTTCCGCCATTTTGAATTTCATACCGGAACAAAAAAAGTAAAGTTTGTAGAGGACCATCCAATGAACATTCATGTACAGTTTGGCTTTAATAATATTTGTAGTTTCTGAGAAGAAGGCATTTGAACATTTTCCCATAGGGTCCAATGTTAATCTATGTATTGCGGTGGCGGCCATCTTGGATTTCCGATCGACATAGAAAACATACATTTTGTAGAGGACCTTCCAATGATCATTCCTGGGCAGTTTGGTTTCAATTGTTCAAGTGGTTTCAGAGAAGAAGTGTTTTGAAACATTTTTCCCACAAGGTCCAATGTTAAACTAAGTCCAGCCGTAGCCGCCATTTTGAATTTCATACCGGAACAAAAAACGTAAAGTTTGTAGAGGACCATCCAATGAACATTCATGTACAGTTTGGCTTTAATAATATTTGTAGTTTCTGAGAAGAAGGCATTTGAACATTTTCCCATAGGGTCCAATGTTAATCTATGTCCTGCGGTGGCGGCCATCTTAGATTTCCGATCGGTATAAAAAACATAAAATTTGTAGAGGACCTTCCAATGATCATTCCTGGGCAGTTTGGTTTCAACTGTCCTAGTGGTTTCAGAGAAGAAGCGTTTTGAAACATTTTCCCCATCGAGTCTAATGTTAAACTAAGTCCTGCCGTAGCCGCCATTTTGAATTTCATATCGGAACAAAAAACGTAAAGTTTGTAGAGGACCATCCAATGAACATTCATGTACAGTTTGGCTTTAATAATATTTGTAGTTTCTGAGAAGAAGGCATTTGAACATTTTCCCATAGGGTCCAATGTTAATCTATGTATTGCGGTGGTGGCCATCTTGGATTTCCGATCGACATAAAAAAAAAAAATTTGTAGAGGACCTTCCAATGATCATTCCTGGGCAGTTTGGTTTCAATTGTCCAAGTGATTTCAGAGAAGAAGCGTTTTGAAACATTTTTCCCATAGGGTCCAATGTTAAACTAAGTCCTGCCGTAGCCGTCATTTTGAATTTCATATCGGAACAAAAAACGTAAAGTTTGTAGAGGACCATCCAATGAACATTCATGTACAGTTTGGCTTTAATAATATTTGTAGTTTCTGAGAAGAAGGCATTTGAACATTTTCCCATAGGGTCCAATGTTAATCTATGTATTGCGGTGGCGGCCATCTTGGATTTGCGATCGGCATAAAAAACAAAAAAATTGTAGAGGACCTTCCAATGATCATTCCTGGGCAGTTTGGTTTCAACTGTCCTAGTGGTTTCAGAGAAGAAGCGTTTTGAAACATTTTCCCCATAGGGTCCAATGTTAAACTAAGTCCTGCCGTAGCCGCCATTTTCAATTTCATATCGGAACAAAAAACGTAAAGTTTGTAGAGGACCATCCAATGAACATTCATGTACAGTTTGGCTTTAATAATATTTGTAGTTTCTGAGAAGAAGGCATTTGAACATTTTCCCATAGGGTCCAATGTTAATCTATGTATTGCGGTGGCGGCCATCTTGGATTTCCGATCGACATAAAAAATAAAAACATTGTAGAGGACCTTCCAATGATTATCCCTGGGCAGTTTGGTTTCAACTGTCCTAGTGGTTTCAGAGAAGAAGCGTTTTGAAACATTTTCCCCATAGGGTCCAATGTTAAACTAAGTCCTGCCGTAGCCGCCATTTTGAATTTCATATCGGAACAAAAAACGCAAAGTTTGTAGAGGACCATCCAATGAACATTCATGTACAGTTTGGCTTTAATAATATTTGTAGTTTCTGAGGAGAAGGGATTTGAACATTTTCCCATAGCGTCCAATGTTAATCTATGTATTGTGGTGGCGGCCATCTTGGATTTCCGATCGGCATAAAAAACATAAAATTTGTAGAGGACCTTCCAATGATCATTCCTGGGCAGTTTGGTTTCAATTGTCCTAGTGGTTTCAGAGAAGAAGCGTTTTGAAACATTTTTCCCATAGGGTCCAATGTTAAACTAAGTCCCGCCGTTTCCGCCATTTTGAATTTCATACCGGAACAAAAAAAGTAAAGTTTGTAGAGGACCATCCAATGAACATTCATGTACAGTTTGGCTTTAATAATATTTGTAGTTTCTGAGAAGAAGGCATTTGAACATTTTCCCATAGGGTCCAATGTTAATCTATGTATTGCGGTGGCGGCCATCTTGGATTTCCGATCGACATAGAAAACATACATTTTGTAGAGGACCTTCCAATGATCATTCCTGGGCAGTTTGGTTTCAATTGTTCAAGTGGTTTCAGAGAAGAAGTGTTTTGAAACATTTTTCCCACAAGGTCCAATGTTAAACTAAGTCCAGCCGTAGCCGCCATTTTGAATTTCATACCGGAACAAAAAACGTAAAGTTTGTAGAGGACCATCCAATGAACATTCATGTACAGTTTGGCTTTAATAATATTTGTAGTTTCTGAGAAGAAGGCATTTGAACATTTTCCCATAGGGTCCAATGTTAATCTATGTCCTGCGGTGGCGGCCATCTTAGATTTCCGATCGGTATAAAAAACATAAAATTTGTAGAGGACCTTCCAATGATCATTCCTGGGCAGTTTGGTTTCAACTGTCCTAGTGGTTTCAGAGAAGAAGCGTTTTGAAACATTTTCCCCATCGAGTCTAATGTTAAACTAAGTCCTGCCGTAGCCGCCATTTTGAATTTCATATCGGAACAAAAAACGTAAAGTTTGTAGAGGACCATCCAATGAACATTCATGTACAGTTTGGCTTTAATAATATTTGTAGTTTCTGAGAAGAAGGCATTTGAACATTTTCCCATAGGGTCCAATGTTAATCTATGTATTGCGGTGTCGGCTATCTTGGATTTCCGATCGACATAAAAAATAAAAATTTGTAGAGGACCTTCCAATGATCATTCCTGGGCAGTTTGGTTTCAATTGTCCAAGTGGTTTCAGAGAAGAAGCGTTTTGAAACATTTTTCCCATAGGGTCCAATGTTAAACTAAGTCCTGCCGTATCCGCCATTTTGAATTTCATACCGGAACAAAAAACGTAAAGTTTGTAGAGGACCATCCAATGAACATTCATGTACAGTTTGGCTTTAATAATATTTGTAGTTTCTGAGAAGAAGGCATTTGAACATTTTCACATAGGGTCCAATGTTAATCTATGTAGTGCGGTGGCGGCCATCTTGGATTTCCGATCGGCATAAAAAACATATAATTTGTAGAGGACCTTCTAATGATCATTCCTGGGCAGTTTGGTTTCAACTGTCCTAGTGGTTTCAGAGAAGAAGCGTTTTGAAACATTTTCCCCATAGGGTCCAATGTTAAACTAAGTCCTGCCGTAGCCGCCATTTTGAATTTCATATAGGAACAAAAAACGTAAAGTTTGTAGAGGACCATCCAATGAACATTCATGTACAGTTTGGCTTTAATAATATTTGTAGTTTCTGAGAAGAAGGCATTTGAACATTTTCCCATAGGGTCCAATGTTAATCTATGTATTGTGGTGGTGGCCATCTTGGATTTCCGATTGACATAACAAATAAAAATTTGTAGAGGACCTTCCAATGATCATTCCTGGGCAGTTTGGTTTCAATTGTCCTTGTGGTTTCAGAGAAGAAGCGTTTTAAAACATTTTTCCCATAGGGTCCAATGTTAAACTAAGTCCTGCCGTAGCCGCCATTTTGAATTTCATACCGGAACAAAATACGTAAAGTTTGTAGAGGACCATCCAATGAACATTCATGTACAGTTTGGCTTTAATAATATTTGTAGTTTCTGAGGAGAAGGCATTTGAACATTTTCCCATAGGGTCCAATGTTAATCTATGTCCTGCGGTGGCGGCCATCTTGGATTTCTGATCGGCATAAAAAACATAAAATTTGTAGAGGACCTTCCAATGATCATTCCTGGGCAGTTTGGTCTCAACTGTCCTAGTGGTTTCAGAGAAGAAGCGTTTTGAAACATTTTCCGCATAGGGTCCAATGTTAAACTAAGTCCTGCCGTAGCCGCCATTTTGAATTTCATATCGGAACAAAAAACGTAAAGTTTGTAGAGGACCATCCAATGAACATTCATGTACAGTTTGGCTTTAATAATATTTGTAGTTTCTGAGAAGAAGGCATTTGAACATTTTCCCATAGGGTCCAATGTTAATCTATGTATTGCAGTGGTGGGCATCTTGGATTTCCGATCGACATAAAAAACATAAATTTTGTAGAGAACCTTCCAATGATCATTCCTGGGCAGTTTGGTTTCAATTGTCCTAGTGGTTTCAGAGAAGAAGCGTTTTGAAACATTTTTCCCATAGGGTCCAATGTTAAACTAAGTCCCGCCGTATCCGCCATTTTGAATTTCATACCGGAACAAAAAAAGTAAAGTTTGTAGAGGACCATCCAATGAACATTCATGTACAGTTTGGCTTTAATAATATTTGTAGTTTCTGAGAAGAAGGCATTTGAACATTTTCCCATAGGGTCCAATGTTAATCTATGTATTGCGGTGGCGGCCATCTTGGATTTCCGATCGACATAAAAAACATAAATTTTGTAGAGGACCTTCCAATGATCATTCCTGGGCAGTTTGGTTTCAATTGTTCAAGTGCTTTCAGAGAAGAAGTGTTTTGAAACATTTTTCCCACAGGGTCCAATGTTAAACTAAGTCCTGCCATAGCCGTCATTTTGAATTTCATACCGGAACAAAAAACGTAAAGTTTGTAGAGGACCATCCAATGAATATTCATGTACAGTTTGGCTTTAATAATATTTGTAGTTTCTGAGAAGAAGGCATTTGAACTTTTCCCATAGGGTCCAATGTTAATCTATGTCCTGCGGTGGCGGCCATCTTGGATTTGCGATCGGCATAAAAAACATAAAATTTGTAGAGGACCTTCCAATGATCATTCCTGGGCAGTTTGGTTTCAACTGTCCTAGTGGTTTCAGAGAAGAAGCGTTTTGAAACATTTTCCTCATAGGGTCCAATGTTAAACTAAGTCCTGCCGTAGCCGCCATTTTGAATTTCATATCGGAACAAAAAACGTAAAGTTTGTAGAGGACCATCCAATGAACATTCATGTACAGTTTGGCTTTAATAATATTTGTAGTTTCTGAGAAGAAGGCATTTGAACATTTTCCCATAGGGTCCAATGTTAATCTATGTATTGCGGTGGCGGCCATCTTGGATTTCCGATCGACATAAAAAATAAAAACTTTGTAGAGGACCTTCCAATGATCATCCCTGGGCAGTTTGGTTTCAATTGTCCAAGTGGTTTCAGAGAAGAAGCGTTTTGAAACATTTTTCCCATAGGGTCCAATGTTAAACTAAGTCCTGCCGTAGCCGTCATTTTGAATTTCATATCGGAACAAAAAACGTAAAGTTTGTAGAGGACCATCCAATGAACATTCATGTACAGTTTGGCTTTAATAATATTTGTAGTTTCTGAGAAGAAGGCATTTGAACATTTTCCCATAGGGTCCAATGTTAATCTATGTATTGCGGTGGCGGCCATCTTGGATTTCCGATCGGTATAAAAAACATAAAATTTGTAGAGGACCTTCCAATGATCATTCCTGGGCAGTTTGGTTTCAACTGTCCTAGTGGTTTCAGAGAAGAAGCGTTTTGAAACATTTTCCCCATCGAGTTTAATGTTAAACTAAGTCCTGCCGTAGCCGCCATTTTGAATTTCATATCGGAACAAAAAACGTAAAGTTTGTAGAGGACCATCCAATGAACATTCATGTACAGTTTGGCTTTAATAATATTTGTAGTTTCTGAGAAGAAGGCATTTGAACATTTTCCCATAGGGTCCAATGTTAATCTATGTATTGCGGTGGTGGCCATCTTGGATTTCCGATCGACATAAAAAATAAAAATTTGTAGAGGACCTTCCAATGATCATTCCTGGGCAGTTTGGTTTCAATTGTCCAGGTGGTTTCAGAGAAGAAGCGTTTTGAAACATTTTTCCCATAGGGTCCAATGTTAAACTAAGTCCTGCCGTATCCGCCATTTTGAATTTCATACCGGAACAAAAAACATAAAGTTTGTAGAGGACCATCCAATGAACATTCATGTACAGTTTGGCTTTAATAATATTTGTAGTTTCTGAGAAGAAGGCATTTGAACATTTTCCCGTAGGGGCCAATTTTAATGTATGTAGTGCGGTGGCGGCCATCTTGGATTTCCGATCGGCATAAAAAACATAAAATTTGTAGAGGACCTTCCAATGATCATTCCTGGGCAGTTTGGTTTCAACTGTCCTAGTGGTTTCAGAGAAGAAGCGTTTTGAAACATTTTCCTCATAGGGTCCAATGTTAAACTAAGTCCTGCCGTAGCCGCCATTTTGAATTTCATATCGGAACAAAAAACGTAAAGTTTGTAGAGGACCATCCAATGAACATTCATGTACAGTTTGGCTTTAATAATATTTGTAGTTTCTGAGAAGAAGGCATTTGAACATTTTCCCATAGGGTCCAATGTTAATCTATGTATTGCGGTGGCGGCCATCTTGGATTTCCGATCGACATAAAAAATAAAAACTTTGTAGAGGACCTTCCAATGATCATCCCTGGGCAGTTTGGTTTCAATTGTCCAAGTGGTTTCAGAGAAGAAGCGTTTTGAAACATTTTTCCCATAGGGTCCAATGTTAAACTAAGTCCTGCCGTAGCCGTCATTTTGAATTTCATATCGGAACAAAAAACGTAAAGTTTGTAGAGGACCATCCAATGAACATTCATGTACAGTTTGGCTTTAATAATATTTGTAGTTTCTGAGAAGAAGGCATTTGAACATTTTCCCATAGGGTCCAATGTTAATCTATGTATTGCGGTGGCGGCCATCTTGGATTTCCGATCGGTATAAAAAACATAAAATTTGTAGAGGACCTTCCAATGATCATTCCTGGGCAGTTTGGTTTCAACTGTCCTAGTGGTTTCAGAGGAGAAGCGTTTTGAAACATTTTCCCCATCGAGTTTAATGTTAAACTAAGTCCTGCCGTAGCCGCCATTTTGAATTTCATATCGGAACAAAAAACGTAAAGTTTGTAGAGGACCATCCAATGAACATTCATGTACAGTTTGGCTTTAATAATATTTGTAGTTTCTGAGAAGAAGGCATTTGAACATTTTCCCATAGGGTCCAATGTTAATCTATGTATTGCGGTGGTGGCCATCTTGGATTTCCGATCGACATAAAAAATAAAAATTTGTAGAGGACCTTCCAATGATCATTCCTGGGCAGTTTGGTTTCAATTGTCCAGGTGGTTTCAGAGAAGAAGCGTTTTGAAACATTTTTCCCATAGGGTCCAATGTTAAACTAAGTCCTGCCGTAGCCGCCATTTTGAATTTCATACCGGAACAAAAAACATAAAGTTTGTAGAGGACCATCCAATGAACATTCATGTACAGTTTGGCTTTAATAATATTTGTAGTTTCTGAGAAGAAGGCATTTGAACATTTTCCCGTAGGGGCCAATTTTAATGTATGTAGTGCGGTGGCGGCCATCTTGGATTTCCGATCGGCATAAAAAACATAAAATTTGTAGAGGACCTTCCAATGATCATTCCTGGGCAGTTTGGTTTCAACTGTCCTAGTGGTTTCAGAGAAGAAGCGTTTTGAAACATTTTCCCCATAGAGTCCAATGTTAAACTAAGTCCTGCCGTAGCCGCCATTTTGAATTTCATATCGGAACAAAAAACGTAAAGTTTGTAGAGGACCATCCAATGAAAATTCATGTACAGTTTGGCTTTAATAATATTTGTAGTTTCTGAGAAGAAGGCATTTGAACATTTTCCCATAGGGTCCAATGTTAATCTATGTATTGCAGTGGCGGCTATCTTGGATTTCCGATCGACATAAAAAATAAAAATTTGTAGAGGACCTTCCAATGATCATTCCTGGGCAGTTTGGTTTCAATTGTCCAAGTGGTTTCAGAGAAGAAGCGTTTTGAAACATTTTTCCGATAGGGTCCAATGTTAAACTAAGTCCTGCCGTATCCGCCATTTTGAATTTCATACCGGAACAAAAAACGTAAAGTTTGTAGAGGACCATCCAATGAACATTCATGTACAGTTTGGCTTTAATAATATTTGTAGTTTCTGAGAAGAAGGCATTTGAACATTTTCACATAGGGTCCAATGTTAATCTATGTAGTGCGGTGGCGGCCATCTTGGATTTCCGATCGGCATAAAAAACATATAATTTGTAGAGGACCTTCTAATGATCATTCCTGGGCAGTGTGGTTTCAACTGTCCTAGTGGTTTCAGAGAAGAAGCGTTTTGAAACATTTTCCCCATAGGGTCCAATGTTAAACTAAGTCCTGCCGTAGCCGCCATTTTGAATTTCATATCGGAACAAAAAACGTAAAGTTTGTAGAGGACCATCCAATGAACCTTCATGTACAGTTTGGCTTTAATAATATTTGTAGCTTCTGAGAAGAAGGCATTTGAACATTTTCCCATAGGGTCCAATGTTAATCTATGTATTGCAGTGGCGGCCATCTTGGATTTCCGATTGACATAAAAAATAAAAATTTGTAGAGGACCTTCCAATGATCATTCCTGAGCAGTTTGGTTTCAATTGTCCTAGTGGTTTCAGAGAAGAAGTGTTTTAAAACATTTTTCCCATAGGGTCCAATGTTAAACTAAGTCCTGCCGTAGCCGCCATTTTGAATTTCATACCGGAACAAAATACGTAAAGTTTGTAGAGGACCATCCAATGAACATTCATGTACAGTTTGGCTTTAATAATATTTGTAGTTTCTGAGGAGAAGGCATTTGAACATTTTCCCATAGGGTCCAATGTTAATCTATGTCCTGCGGTGGCGGCCATGTTGGATTTCCGATCGGCATAAAAAACATAAAATTTGTAGAGGACCTTCCAATGATCATTCCTGGGCAGTTTGGTCTCAACTGTCCTAGTGGTTTCAGAGAAGAAGCGTTTTGAAACATTTTCCCCATAGGGTCCAATGTTAAACTAAGTCCTGCCGTAGCCGCCATTTTGAATTTCATATCGGAACAAAAAACGTAAAGTTTGTAGAGGACCATCCAATGAACATTCATGTACAGTTTGGCTTTAATAATATTTGTAGTTTCTGAGAAGAAGGCATTTGAACATTTTCCGATAGGGTCCAATGTTAATCTATGTATTGCGGTGGTGGCCATCTTGGATTTCCGATCGACATAAAAAACATAAACTTTGTAGAGGACCTTCCAATGATCATTCCTGGGCAGTTTGGTTTCAATTATCCAAGTGGTTTCAGAGAAGAAGCGTTTTGAAACATTTTTCCGATAGGGTCCAATGTTAAACTAAGTCCTGCCGTAGCCGCCATTTTGAATTTCATATCGGAACAAAAAACGTAAAGTTTGTAGAGGACCGTCCAATGAACATTCATGTACAGTTTGGCTTTAATAATATTTGTAGTTTCTGAGAAGAAGGCATTTGAACATTTTCCCATAGGGTCCAATGTTAATCTATGTATTGCGGTGGTGGCCATCTTGGATTTCCGATCGACATAAAAAATAAAAATTTGTAGAGGACCTTCCAATGATCATTCCTGGGCAGTTTGGTTTCAATTGTCCAAGTGGTTTCAGAGAAGAAGCGTTTTGAAACATTTTTCCGATAGGGTCCAATGTTAAACTAAGTCCTGCCGTATCCGCCATTTTGAATTTCATACCGGAACAAAAAACGTAAAGTTTGTAGAGGACCATCCAATGAACATTCATGTACAGTTTGGCTTTAATAATATTTGTAGTTTCTGAGAAGAAGGCATTTGAACATTTTCACATAGGGTCCAATGTTAATCTATGTAGTGCGGTGGCGGCCATCTTGGATTTCCGATCGGCATAAAAAACATAAAATTTGTAGAGGACCTTCTAATGATCATTCCTGGGCAGTTTGGTTTCAACTGTCCTAGTGGTTTCAGAGAAGAAGCGTTTTGAAACATTTTCCCCATAGGGTCCAATGTTAAACTAAGTCCTGCCGTAGCCGCCATTTTGAATTTCATATCGGAACAAAAAACGTAAAGTTTGTAGAGGACCATCCAATGAACCTTCATGTACAGTTTGGCTTTAATAATATTTGTAGCTTCTGAGAAGAAGGCATTTGAACATTTTCCCATAGGGTCCAATGTTAATCCATGTATTGCGGTGGTGGCCATCTTGGATTTCCGATTGACATAAAAAATAAAAATTTGTAGAGGACCTTCCAATGATCATTCCTGGGCAGTTTGGTTTCAATTGTCCTAGTGGTTTCAGAGAAGAAGTGTTTTAAAACATTTTTCCCATAGGGTCCAATGTTAAACTAAGTCCTGCCGTAGCCGCCATTTTGAATTTCATACCGGAACAAAATACGTAAAGTTTGTAGAGGACCATCCAATGAACATTCATGTACAGTTTGGCTTTAATAATATTTGTAGTTTCTGAGGAGAAGGCATTTGAACATTTTCCCATAGGGTCCAATGTTAATCTATGTCCTGCGGTGGCGGCCATGTTGGATTTCCGATCGGCATAAAAAACAAAAAATTTGTAGAGGACCTTCCAATGATCATTCCTGGGCAGTTTGGTCTCAACTGTCCTAGTGGTTTCAGAGAAGAAGCGTTTTGAAACATTTTCCCCATAGGGACCAATACTAAACTAAGTCCTGCCGTAGCCGCCATTTTGAATTTCATATCGGAACAAAAAACGTAAAGTTTGTAGAGGACCATCCAATGAACATTCATGTACAGTTTGGCTTTAATAATATTTGTAGTTTCTGAGAAGAAGGCATTTGAACATTATCCCATAGGGTCCAATGTTAATCTATGTATTGCGGTGGTGGCCATCTTGGATTTCCGATCGACATAAAAAACATACATTTTGTAGAGGACCTTCCAATGATCATTCCTGGGCAGTTTGGTTTCAATTGTTCAAGTGGTTTCAGAGAAGAAGTGTTTTGAAACATTTTCCCCACAAGGTCCAATGTTAAACCAAGTCCTGCCGTAGCCGCCATTTTGAATTTCATACCGGAACAAAAAACGTAAAGTTTGTAGAGGACCATCCAATGAACATTCATGTACAGTTTGGCTTTAATAATATTTGTAGTTTCTGAGAAGAAGGCATTTGAACATTTTCCCATAGGGTCCAATGTTAATCTATGTCCTGCGGTGGCGGCCATCTTGGATTTCCGATCGGTATAAAAAACATAAAATTTGTAGAGGACCTTCCAATGATCATTCCTGGGCAGTTTGGTTTCAACTGTCCTAGTGGTTTCAGAGAAGAAGCGTTTTGAAACATTTTCCCCATAGAGTCCAATGTTAAACTAAGTCCTGCCGTAGCCGCCATTTTGAATTTCATATCGGAACAAGAAACGTAAAGTTTGTAGAGGACCATCCAATGAACATTCCTGTACAGTTTGGCTTTAACAATATTTGTAGTTTCTGAGAAGAAGGCATTTGAACATTTTCCCATAGGGTCCAATGTTAATCTATGTATTGCAGTGTCGGCTATCTTGGATTTCCGATCGACATAAAAAATAAAAATTTGTAGAGGACCTTCCAATGATCATTCCTGGGCAGTTTGGTTTCAATTGTCCAAGTGGTTTCAGAGAAGAAGCGTTTTGAAACATTTTTCCCATAGGGTCCAATGTTAAACTAAGTCCTGCCGTATCCGCCATTTTGAATTTCATACCGGAACAAAAAACGTAAAGTTTGTAGAGGACCATCCAATGAACATTCATGTACAGTTTGGCTTTAATAATATTTGTAGTTTCTGAGAAGAAGGCATTTGAACATTTTCACATAGGGTCCAATGTTAATCTATGTAGTGCGGTGGCGGCCATCTTGGATTTCCGATCGGCATAAAAAACAAAAAATTTGTAGAGGACCTTCTAATGATCATTCCTGGGCAGTTTGGTTTCAACTGTCCTAGTGGTTTCAGAGAAGAAGCGTTTTGAAACATTTTCCCCATAGGGTCCAATGTTAAACTAAGTCCTGCCGTAGCCGCCATTTTGAATTTCATATCGGAACAAAAAACGTAAAGTTTGTAGAGGACCATCCAATGAACATTCATGTACAGTTTGGCTTTAATAATATTTAAAGTTTCTGAGAAGAAGGCATTTGAACATTTCCCCATAGGGTCCAATGTTAATCTATGTATTGCGGTGGTGGCCATCTTGGATTTCTGATTGATATAAAAAATAAAAATTTGTAGAGGACCTTCCAATGATCATTCCTGGGCAGTTTGGTTTCAATTGTCCTAGTGGTTTCAGAGAAGAAGCGTTTTAAAACATTTTTCCCATAGGGTCCAATGTTAAACTAAGTCCTGCCGTAGCCGCCATTTTGAATTTCATATCGGAACAAAAAACGTAAAGTTTGTAGAGGACCATCCAATGAACATTCCTGTACAGTTTGGCTTTAATAATATTTGTAGTTTCTGAGAAGAAGGCATTTGAACATTTTCCCATAGGGTCCAATGTTAATCTATGTATTGCGGTGTCGGCTATCTTGGATTTCCGATCGACATAAAAAATAAAAATTTGTAGAGGACCTTCCAATGATCATTCCTGGGCAGTTTGGTTTCAATTGTCCAAGTGGTTTCAGAGAAGAAACGTTTTGAAACATTTTTCCCATAGGGTCCAATGTTAAACTAAGTCCTGCCGTATCCGCCATTTTGAATTTCATACCGGAACAAAAAACGTAAAGTTTGTAGAGGACCATCCAATGAACATTCATGTACAGTTTGGCTTTAATAATATTTGTAGTTTCTGAGAAGAAGGCATTTGAACATTTTCACATAGGGTCCAATGTTAATCTATGTAGTGCGGTGGCGGCCATCTTGGATTTCCGATCGGCATAAAAAACATAAAATTTGTAGAGGACCTTCTAATGATCATTCCTGGGCAGTTTGGTTTCAACTGTCCTAGTGGTTTCAGAGAAGAAGCGTTTTGAAACATTTTCCCCATAGGGTCCAATGTTAAACTAAGTCCTGCCGTAGCCGCCATTTTGAATTTCATATCGGAACAAAAAACGTAAAGTTTGTAGAGGACCATCCAATGAACATTCATGTACAGTTTGGCTTTAATAATATTTAAAGTTTCTGAGAAGAAGGCATTTGAACATTTCCCCATAGGGTCCAATGTTAATCTATGTATTGCGGTGGCGGCCATCTTGGATTTCCGATCGACATAAAAAACATACATTTTGTAGAGGACCTTCCAATGATCATTCCTGGGCAGTTTGGTTTCAATTGTTCAAGTGGTTTCAGAGAAGAAGTGTTTTGAAACATTTTTCCCACAAGGTCCAATGTTAAACTAAGTCCTGCCGTAGCCGCCATTTTGAATTTCATACCGGAACAAAAAACGTAAAGTTTGTAGAGGACCATCCAATGAACATTCATGTACAGTTTGGCTTTAATAATATTTGTAGTTTCTGAGAAGAAGGCATTTGAACATTTTCCCATAGGGTCCAATGTTAATCTATGTCCTGCGGTGGCGGCCATCTTGGATTTTCGATCGGCATAAAAAACATAAAATTTGTAGAGGACCTTCCAATGATCATTCCTGGGCAGTTTGGTTTCAACTGTCCTAGTGGTTTCAGAGAAGAAGCGTTTTGAAACATTTTCCCCATAGGGTCCAATGTTAAACTAAGTCCTGCCGTAGCCGCCATTTTGAATTTCATATCGGAACAAAAAACGTAAAGTTTGTAGAGGACCATCCAATGAACATTCATGTACAGTTTGGCTTTAATAATATTTGTAGTTTCTGAGAAGAAGGCATTTGAACATTTTCCCATAGGGTCCAATGTTAATCTATGTATTGCGGTGGCGGCCATCTTGGATTTCCGATCGACATAAAAAACATACATTTTGTAGAGGACCTTCCAATGATCATTCCTGGGCAGTTTGGTTTCAATTGTTCAAGTGGTTTCAGAGAAGAAGTGTTTTGAAACATTTTTCCCACAAGGTCCAATGTTAAACTAAGTCCTGCCGTAGCCGCCATTTTGAATTTCATACCGGAACAAAAAACGTAAAGTTTGTAGAGGACCATCCAATGAACATTCATGTACAGTTTGGCTTTAATAATATTTGTAGTTTCTGAGAAGAAGGCATTTGAACATTTTCCCATAGGGTCCAATGTTAATCTATGTCCTGCGGTGGCGGCCATCTTGGATTTTCGATCGGCATAAAAAACATAAAATTTGTAGAGGACCTTCCAATGATCATTCCTGGGCAGTTTGGTTTCAACTGTCCTAGTGGTTTCAGAGAAGAAGCGTTTTGAAACATTTTCCCCATAGAGTCCAATGTTAAACTAAGTCCTGCCGTAGCCGCCATTTTGAATTTCATATCGGAACAAAAAACGTAAAGTTTGTAGAGGACCATCCAATGAACATTCCTGTACAGTTTGGCTTTAACAATATTTGTAGTTTCTGAGAAGAAGGCATTTGAACATTTTCCCATAGGGTCCAATGTTAATCTATGTATTGCAGTGTCGGCTATCTTGGATTTCCGATCGACATAAAAAATAAAAATTTGTAGAGGACCTTCCAATGATCATTCCTGGGCAGTTTGGTTTCAATTGTCCAAGTGGTTTCAGAGAAGAAGCGTTTTGAAACATTTTCCCCATAGGGTCCAATGTTAAACTAAGTCCTGCCGTATCCGCCATTTTGAATTTCATACCGGAACAAAAAACGTAAAGTTTGTAGAGGACCATCCAATGAACATTCATGTACAGTTTGGCTTTAATAATATTTGTAGTTTCTGAGAAGAAGGCATTTGAACATTTTCACATAGGGTCCAATGTTAATCTATGTAGTGCGGTGGCGGCCATCTTGGATTTCCGATCGGCATAAAAAACAAAAAATTTGTAGAGGACCTTCTAATGATCATTCCTGGGCAGTTTGGTTTCAACTGTCCTAGTGGTTTCAGAGAAGAAGCGTTTTGAAACATTTTCCCCATAGGGTCCAATGTTAAACTAAGTCCTGCCGTAGCCGCCATTTTGAATTTCATATCGGAACAAAAAACGTAAAGTTTGTAGAGGACCATCCAATGAACATTCATGTACAGTTTGGCTTTAATAATATTTAAAGTTTCTGAGAAGAAGGCATTTGAACATTTCCCCATAGGGTCCAATGTTAATCTATGTATTGCGGTGGTGGCCATCTTGGATTTCTGATTGATATAAAAAATAAAAATTTGTAGAGGACCTTCCAATGATCATTCCTGGGCAGTTTGGTTTCAATTGTCCTAGTGGTTTCAGAGAAGAAGCGTTTTAAAACATTTTTCCCATAGGGTCCAATGTTAAACTAAGTCCTGCCGTAGCCGCCATTTTGAATTTCATATCGGAACAAAAAACGTAAAGTTTGTAGAGGACCATCCAATGAACATTCCTGTACAGTTTGGCTTTAACAATATTTGTAGTTTCTGAGAAGAAGGCATTTGAACATTTTCCCATAGGGTCCAATGTTAATCTATGTATTGCGGTGTCGGCTATCTTGGATTTCCGATCGACATAAAAAATAAAAATTTGTAGAGGACCTTCCAATGATCATTCCTGGGCAGTTTGGTTTCAATTGTCCAAGTGGTTTCAGAGAAGAAGCGTTTTGAAACATTTTTCCCATAGGGTCCAATGTTAAACTAAGTCCTGCCGTATCCGCCATTTTGAATTTCATACCGGAACAAAAAACGTAAAGTTTGTAGAGGACCATCCAATGAACATTCATGTACAGTTTGGCTTTAATAATATTTGTAGTTTCTGAGAAGAAGGCATTTGAACATTTTCACATAGGGTCCAATGTTAATCTATGTAGTGCGGTGGCGGCCATCTTGGATTTCCGATCGGCATAAAAAACATAAAATTTGTAGAGGACCTTCTAATGATCATTCCTGGGCAGTTTGGTTTCAACTGTCCTAGTGGTTTCAGAGAAGAAGCGTTTTGAAACATTTTCCCCATAGGGTCCAATGTTAAACTAAGTCCTGCCGTAGCCGCCATTTTGAATTTCATATCGGAACAAAAAACGTAAAGTTTGTAGAGGACCATCCAATGAACATTCATGTACAGTTTGGCTTTAATAATATTTAAAGTTTCTGAGAAGAAGGCATTTGAACATTTCCCCATAGGGTCCAATGTTAATCTATGTATTGCGGTGGCGGCCATCTTGGATTTCCGATCGACATAAAAAACATACATTTTGTAGAGGACCTTCCAATGATCATTCCTGGGCAGTTTGGTTTCAATTGTTCAAGTGGTTTCAGAGAAGAAGTGTTTTGAAACATTTTTCCCACAAGGTCCAATGTTAAACTAAGTCCTGCCGTAGCCGCCATTTTGAATTTCATACCGGAACAAAAAACGTAAAGTTTGTAGAGGACCATCCAATGAACATTCATGTACAGTTTGGCTTTAATAATATTTGTAGTTTCTGAGAAGAAGGCATTTGAACATTTTCCCATAGGGTCCAATGTTAATCTATGTCCTGCGGTGGCGGCCATCTTGGATTTTCGATCGGCATAAAAAACATAAAATTTGTAGAGGACCTTCCAATGATCATTCCTGGGCAGTTTGGTTTCAACTGTCCTAGTGGTTTCAGAGAAGAAGCGTTTTGAAACATTTTCCCCATAGGGTCCAATGTTAAACTAAGTCCTGCCGTAGCCGCCATTTTGAATTTCATATCGGAACAAAAAACGTAAAGTTTGTAGAGGACCATCCAATGAACATTCATGTACAGTTTGGCTTTAATAATATTTGTAGTTTCTGAGAAGAAGGCATTTGAACATTTTCCCATAGGGTCCAATGTTAATCTATGTATTGCGGTGGCGGCCATCTTGGATTTCCGATCGACATAAAAAACATACATTTTGTAGAGGACCTTCCAATGATCATTCCTGGGCAGTTTGGTTTCAATTGTTCAAGTGGTTTCAGAGAAGAAGTGTTTTGAAACATTTTTCCCACAAGGTCCAATGTTAAACTAAGTCCTGCCGTAGCCGCCATTTTGAATTTCATACCGGAACAAAAAACGTAAAGTTTGTAGAGGACCATCCAATGAACATTCATGTACAGTTTGGCTTTAATAATATTTGTAGTTTCTGAGAAGAAGGCATTTGAACATTTTCCCATAGGGTCCAATGTTAATCTATGTCCTGCGGTGGCGGCCATCTTGGATTTTCGATCGGCATAAAAAACATAAAATTTGTAGAGGACCTTCCAATGATCATTCCTGGGCAGTTTGGTTTCAACTGTCCTAGTGGTTTCAGAGAAGAAGCGTTTTGAAACATTTTTCCCATAGGGTCCAATGTTAAACTAAGTCCTGCCGTAGCCGCCATTTTGAATTTCATATCGGAACAAAAAACGTAAAGTTTGTAGAGGACCATCCAATGAACATTCATGTACAGTTTGGCTTTAATAATATTTAAAGTTTCTGAGAAGAAGGCATTTGAACATTTCCCCATAGGGTCCAATGTTAATCTATGTATTGTGGTGGTGGCCATCTTGGATTTCTGATTGATATAAAAAATAAAAATTTGTAGAGGACCTTCCAATGATCATTCCTGGGCAGTTTGGTTTCAATTGTCCTAGTGGTTTCAGAGAAGAAGCGTTTTAAAACATTTTTCCCATAGGGTCCAATGTTAAACTAAGTCCTGCCGTAGCCGCCATTTTGAATTTCATACCGGAACAAAATACGTAAAGTTTGTAGAGGACCATCCAATGAACATTCATGTACAGTTTGGCTTTAATAATATTTGTAGTTTCTGAGGAGAAGGCATTTGAACATTTTCCGATAGGGTCCAATGTTAATCTATGTCCTGCGGTGGCGGCCATCTTGGATTTCCGATCGGCATAAAAAACATAAAATTTGTAGAGGAGCTTCCAATGATCATTCCTGGGCAGTTTGGTTTCAATTGTCCTAGTGGTTTCAGAGAAGAAGCATTTTGAAACATTTTCCTGATAGGGTCCAATGTTAAACTAAGTCCTGCCGTAGCCGCCATTTTGAATTTCATATCGGAACAAAAAACGTAAAGTTTGTAGAGGACCATCCAATGAACATTCATGTACAGTTTGGCTTTAATAATATTTGTAGTTTCTGAGAAGAAGGCATTTGAACATTTTCCCATAGGGTCCAATGTTAATCTATGTCCTGCGGTGGCAGCCATCTTGGATTTCCGATCGGTATAAAAAACATAAAATTTGTAGAGGACCTTCCAATGATCATTCCTGGGCAGTTTGGTTTCAACTGTCCTAGTGGTTTCAGAGAAGAAGCGTTTTGAAACATTTTCCCCATCGAGTCTAATGTTAAACTAAGTCCTGCCGTAGCCGCCATTTTGAATTTCATATCGGAACAAAAAACGTAAAGTTTGTAGAGGACCATCCAATGAACATTCATGTACAGTTTGGCTTTAATAATATTTGTAGTTTCTGAGAAGAAGGCATTTGAACATTATCCCATAGGGTCCAATGTTAATCTATGTATTGCGGTGGCGGCCATCTTGGATTTCCGATCGACATAAAAAACATACATTTTGTAGAGGACCTTCCAATGATCATTCCTGGGTAGTTTGGTTTCAATTGTTCAAGTGGTTTCAGAGAAGAAGTGTTTTGAAACATTTTTCCCACAAGGTCCAATGTTAAACTAAGTCCTGCCGTAGCCGCCATTTTGAATTTCATACCGGAACAAAAAACTTAAAGTTTGTAGAGGACCATCCAATGAACATTCATGTACAGTTTGGCTTTAATAATATTTGTAGTTTCTGAGAAGAAGGCATTTGAACATTTTCCCATAGGGTCCAATGTTAATCTATGTCCTGCGGTGGCGGCCATCTTGGATTTTCGATCGGCATAAAAAACATAAAATTTGTAGAGGACCTTCCAATGATCATTCCTGGGCAGTTTGGTTTCAACTGTCCTAGTGGTTTCAGAGAAGAAGCGTTTTGAAACATTTTTCCCATAGGGTCCAATGTTAAACTAAGTCCTGCCGTAGCCGCCATTTTGAATTTCATATCGGAACAAAAAACGTAAAGTTTGTAGAGGACCATCCAATGAACATTCATGTACAGTTTGGCTTTAATAATATTTGTAGTTTCTGAGAAGAAGGCATTTGAACATTTTCCCATAGGGTCCAATGTTAATCTATGTATTGCGGTGGCGGCCATCTTTGATTTCCGATCGGTATAAAAAACATAAAATTTGTAGAGGACCTTCCAATGATCATTCCTGGGCAGTTTGGTTTCAACTGTCCTAGTGGTTTCAGAGAAGAAGCGTTTTGAAACATTTTCCCCATAGAGTCTAATGTTAAACTAAGTCCTGCCGTAGCCGCCATTTTGAATTTCATATCGGAACAAAAAACGTAAAGTTTGTAGAGGACCATCCAATGAACATTCATGTACAGTTTGGCTTTAATAATATTTGTAGTTTCTGAGAAGAAGGCATTTGAACATTTTCCCATAGGGTCCAATGTTAATCTATGTATTGCGGTGTCGGCCATCTTGGATTTCCGATCGACAAAAAAAATAAAAATTTGTAGAGGACCTTCCAATGATCATTCCTGGGCAGTTTGGTTTCAATTGTCCAGGTGGTTTCAGAGAAGAAGCGTTTTGAAACATTTTTCCCATAGGGTCCAATGTTAAACTAACTTCTGCCGTATCCGCCATTTTGAATTTCATACCGGAACAAAAAACATAAAGTTTGTAGAGGACCATCCAATGAACATTCATGTACAGTTTGGCTTTAATAATATTTGTAGTTTCTGAGAAGAAGGCATTTGAACATTTTCCCGTAGGGGCCAATTTTAATGTATGTAGTGCGGTGGCGGCCATCTTGGATTTCCGATCGGCATTAAAAACATAAAATTTGTAGAGGACCTTCCAATGATCATTCCTGGGCAGTTTGGTTTCAACTGTCCTAGTGGTTTCAGAGAAGAAGCGTTTTGAAACATTTTCCCCATAGAGTCCAATGTTAAACTAAGTCCTGCCGTAGCCGCCATTTTGAATTTCATACCGGCACAAAATACGTAAAGTTTGTAGAGGACCATCCAATGAACATTCATGTACAGTTTGGCTTTAATAATATTTGTAGTTTCTGAGAAGAAGGCATTTGAACATTATCCCATAGGGTCCAATGTTAATCTATGTATTGCGGTGGTGGCCATCTTGGATTTCCGATCGACATAAAAAACATACATTTTGTAGAGGACCTTCCAATGATCATTCCTGGGCAGTTTGGTTTCAATTGTTCAAGTGGTTTCAGAGAAGAAGTGTTTTGAAACATTTTTCCCACAAGGTCCAATGTTAAACTAAGTCCTGCCGTAGCCGCCATTTTGAATTTCATACCGGAACAAAAAACGTAAAGTTTGTAGAGGACCATCCAATGAACATTCATGTACAGTTTGGCTTTAATAATATTTGTAGTTTCTGAGAAGAAGGCATTTGAACATTTTCCCATAGGGTCCAATGTTAATCTATGTATTGCAGTGTCGGCTATCTTGGATTTCCGATCGACATAAAAAATAAAAAATTGTAGAGGACCTTCCAATGATCATTCCTGGGCAGTTTGGTTTCAATTGTCCAAGTGGTTTCAGAGAAGAAGTGTTTTGAAACATTTTCCCCACAAGGTCCAATGTTAAACCAAGTCCTGCCGTAGCCGCCATTTTGAATTTCATACCGGAACAAAAAACGTAAAGTTTGTAGAGGACCATCCAATGAACATTCATGTACAGTTTGGCTTTAATAATATTTGTAGTTTCTGAGAAGAAGGCATTTGAACATTTTCCCATAGGGTCCAATGTTAATCTATGTCCTGCGGTGGCGGCCATCTTGGATTTTCGATCGGCATAAAAAACATAAAATTTGTAGAGGACCTTCCAATGATCATTCCTGGGCAGTTTGGTTTCAACTGTCCTAGTGGTTTCAGAGAAGAAGCGTTTTGAAACATTTTCCCCATAGAGTCCAATGTTAAACTAAGTCCTGCCGTAGCCGCCATTTTGAATTTCATATCGGAACAAAAAACGTAAAGTTTGTAGAGGACCATCCAATGAACATTCCTGTACAGTTTGGCTTTAACAATATTTGTAGTTTCTGAGAAGAAGGCATTTGAACATTTTCCCATAGGGTCCAATGTTAATCTATGTATTGCAGTGTCGGCTATCTTGGATTTCCGATCGACATAAAAAATAAAAATTTGTAGAGGACCTTCCAATGATCATTCCTGGGCAGTTTGGTTTCAATTGTCCAAGTGGTTTCAGAGAAGAAGCGTTTTGAAACATTTTTCCCATAGGGTCCAATGTTAAACTAAGTCCTGCCGTATCCGCCATTTTGAATTTCATACCGGAACAAAAAACGTAAAGTTTGTAGAGGACCATCCAATGAACATTCATGTACAGTTTGGCTTTAATAATATTTGTAGTTTCTGAGAAGAAGGCATTTGAACATTTTCACATAGGGTCCAATGTTAATCTATGTAGTGCGGTGGCGGCCATCTTGGATTTCCGATCGGCATAAAAAACAAAAAATTTGTAGAGGACCTTCTAATGATCATTCCTGGGCAGTTTGGTTTCAACTGTCCTAGTGGTTTCAGAGAAGAAGCGTTTTGAAACATTTTCCCCATAGGGTCCAATGTTAAACTAAGTCCTGCCGTAGCCGCCATTTTGAATTTCATATCGGAACAAAAAACGTAAAGTTTGTAGAGGACCATCCAATGAACATTCATGTACAGTTTGGCTTTAATAATATTTAAAGTTTCTGAGAAGAAGGCATTTGAACATTTCCCCATAGGGTCCAATGTTAATCTATGTATTGCGGTGGTGGCCATCTTGGATTTCTGATTGATATAAAAAATAAAAATTTGTAGAGGACCTTCCAATGATCATTCCTGGGCAGTTTGGTTTCAATTGTCCTAGTGGTTTCAGAGAAGAAGCGTTTTAAAACATTTTTCCCATAGGGTCCAATGTTAAACTAAGTCCTGCCGTAGCCGCCATTTTGAATTTCATATCGGAACAAAAAACGTAAAGTTTGTAGAGGACCATCCAATGAACATTCCTGTACAGTTTGGCTTTAACAATATTTGTAGTTTCTGAGAAGAAGGCATTTGAACATTTTCCCATAGGGTCCAATGTTAATCTATGTATTGCGGTGTCGGCTATCTTGGATTTCCGATCGACATAAAAAATAAAAATTTGTAGAGGACCTTCCAATGATCATTCCTGGGCAGTTTGGTTTCAATTGTCCAAGTGGTTTCAGAGAAGAAGCGTTTTGAAACATTTTTCCCATAGGGTCCAATGTTAAACTAAGTCCTGCCGTATCCGCCATTTTGAATTTCATACCGGAACAAAAAACGTAAAGTTTGTAGAGGACCATCCAATGAACATTCATGTACAGTTTGGCTTTAATAATATTTGTAGTTTCTGAGAAGAAGGCATTTGAACATTTTCACATAGGGTCCAATGTTAATCTATGTAGTGCGGTGGCGGCCATCTTGGATTTCCGATCGGCATAAAAAACATAAAATTTGTAGAGGACCTTCTAATGATCATTCCTGGGCAGTTTGGTTTCAACTGTCCTAGTGGTTTCAGAGAAGAAGCGTTTTGAAACATTTTCCCCATAGGGTCCAATGTTAAACTAAGTCCTGCCGTAGCCGCCATTTTGAATTTCATATCGGAACAAAAAACGTAAAGTTTGTAGAGGACCATCCAATGAACATTCATGTACAGTTTGGCTTTAATAATATTTAAAGTTTCTGAGAAGAAGGCATTTGAACATTTCCCCATAGGGTCCAATGTTAATCTATGTATTGCGGTGGCGGCCATCTTGGATTTCCGATCGACATAAAAAACATACATTTTGTAGAGGACCTTCCAATGATCATTCCTGGGCAGTTTGGTTTCAATTGTTCAAGTGGTTTCAGAGAAGAAGTGTTTTGAAACATTTTTCCCACAAGGTCCAATGTTAAACTAAGTCCTGCCGTAGCCGCCATTTTGAATTTCATACCGGAACAAAAAACGTAAAGTTTGTAGAGGACCATCCAATGAACATTCATGTACAGTTTGGCTTTAATAATATTTGTAGTTTCTGAGAAGAAGGCATTTGAACATTTTCCCATAGGGTCCAATGTTAATCTATGTCCTGCGGTGGCGGCCATCTTGGATTTTCGATCGGCATAACAAACATAAAATTTGTAGAGGACCTTCCAATGATCATTCCTGGGCAGTTTGGTTTCAACTGTCCTAGTGGTTTCAGAGAAGAAGCGTTTTGAAACATTTTCCCCATAGGGTCCAATGTTAAACTAAGTCCTGCCGTAGCCGCCATTTTGAATTTCATATCGGAACAAAAAACGTAAAGTTTGTAGAGGACCATCCAATGAACATTCATGTACAGTTTGGCTTTAATAATATTTGTAGTTTCTGAGAAGAAGGCATTTGAACATTTTCCCATAGGGTCCAATGTTAATCTATGTATTGCGGTGGCGGCCATCTTGGATTTCCGATCGACATAAAAAACATACATTTTGTAGAGGACCTTCCAATGATCATTCCTGGGCAGTTTGGTTTCAATTGTTCAAGTGGTTTCAGAGAAGAAGTGTTTTGAAACATTTTTCCCACAAGGTCCAATGTTAAACTAAGTCCTGCCGTAGCCGCCATTTTGAATTTCATACCGGAACAAAAAACGTAAAGTTTGTAGAGGACCATCCAATGAACATTCATGTACAGTTTGGCTTTAATAATATTTGTAGTTTCTGAGAAGAAGGCATTTGAACATTTTCCCATAGGGTCCAATGTTAATCTATGTCCTGCGGTGGCGGCCATCTTGGATTTTCGATCGGCATAAAAAACATAAAATTTGTAGAGGACCTTCCAATGATCATTCCTGGGCAGTTTGGTTTCAACTGTCCTAGTGGTTTCAGAGAAGAAGCGTTTTGAAACATTTTTCCCATAGGGTCCAATGTTAAACTAAGTCCTGCCGTAGCCGCCATTTTGAATTTCATATCGGAACAAAAAACGTAAAGTTTGTAGAGGACCATCCAATGAACATTCATGTACAGTTTGGCTTTAATAATATTTAAAGTTTCTGAGAAGAAGGCATTTGAACATTTCCCCATAGGGTCCAATGTTAATCTATGTATTGTGGTGGTGGCCATCTTGGATTTCTGATTGATATAAAAAATAAAAATTTGTAGAGGACCTTCCAATGATCATTCCTGGGCAGTTTGGTTTCAATTGTCCTAGTGGTTTCAGAGAAGAAGCGTTTTAAAACATTTTTCCCATAGGGTCCAATGTTAAACTAAGTCCTGCCGTAGCCGCCATTTTGAATTTCATACCGGAACAAAATACGTAAAGTTTGTAGAGGACCATCCAATGAACATTCATGTACAGTTTGGCTTTAATAATATTTGTAGTTTCTGAGGAGAAGGCATTTGAACATTTTCCGATAGGGTCCAATGTTAATCTATGTCCTGCGGTGGCGGCCATCTTGGATTTCCGATCGGCATAAAAAACATAAAATTTGTAGAGGAGCTTCCAATGATCATTCCTGGGCAGTTTGGTTTCAATTGTCCTAGTGGTTTCAGAGAAGAAGCATTTTGAAACATTTTCCTGATAGGGTCCAATGTTAAACTAAGTCCTGCCGTAGCCGCCATTTTGAATTTCATATCGGAACAAAAAACGTAAAGTTTGTAGAGGACCATCCAATGAACATTCATGTACAGTTTGGCTTTAATAATATTTGTAGTTTCTGAGAAGAAGGCATTTGAACATTTTCCCATAGGGTCCAATGTTAATCTATGTCCTGCGGTGGCAGCCATCTTGGATTTCCGATCGGTATAAAAAACATAAAATTTGTAGAGGACCTTCCAATGATCATTCCTGGGCAGTTTGGTTTCAACTGTCCTAGTGGTTTCAGAGAAGAAGCGTTTTGAAACATTTTCCCCATCGAGTCTAATGTTAAACTAAGTCCTGCCGTAGCCGCCATTTTGAATTTCATATCGGAACAAAAAACGTAAAGTTTGTAGAGGACCATCCAATGAACATTCATGTACAGTTTGGCTTTAATAATATTTGTAGTTTCTGAGAAGAAGGCATTTGAACATTATCCCATAGGGTCCAATGTTAATCTATGTATTGCGGTGGCGGCCATCTTGGATTTCCGATCGACATAAAAAACATACATTTTGTAGAGGACCTTCCAATGATCATTCCTGGGTAGTTTGGTTTCAATTGTTCAAGTGGTTTCAGAGAAGAAGTGTTTTGAAACATTTTTCCCACAAGGTCCAATGTTAAACTAAGTCCTGCCGTAGCCGCCATTTTGAATTTCATACCGGAACAAAAAACTTAAAGTTTGTAGAGGACCATCCAATGAACATTCATGTACAGTTTGGCTTTAATAATATTTGTAGTTTCTGAGAAGAAGGCATTTGAACATTTTCCCATAGGGTCCAATGTTAATCTATGTCCTGCGGTGGCGGCCATCTTGGATTTTCGATCGGCATAAAAAACATAAAATTTGTAGAGGACCTTCCAATGATCATTCCTGGGCAGTTTGGTTTCAACTGTCCTAGTGGTTTCAGAGAAGAAGCGTTTTGAAACATTTTTCCCATAGGGTCCAATGTTAAACTAAGTCCTGCCGTAGCCGCCATTTTGAATTTCATATCGGAACAAAAAACGTAAAGTTTGTAGAGGACCATCCAATGAACATTCATGTACAGTTTGGCTTTAATAATATTTGTAGTTTCTGAGAAGAAGGCATTTGAACATTTTCCCATAGGGTCCAATGTTAATCTATGTATTGCGGTGGCGGCCATCTTTGATTTCCGATCGGTATAAAAAACATAAAATTTGTAGAGGACCTTCCAATGATCATTCCTGGGCAGTTTGGTTTCAACTGTCCTAGTGGTTTCAGAGAAGAAGCGTTTTGAAACATTTTCCCCATAGAGTCCAATGTTAAACTAAGTCCTGCCGTAGCCGCCATTTTGAACTTCATATCGGAACAAAAAACGTAAAGTTTGTAGAGGACCATCCAATGAACATTCATGTACAGTTTGGCTTTAATAATATTTGTAGTTTCTGAGAAGAAGGCATTTGAACATTTTCCCATAGGGTCCAATGTTAATCTATGTATTGCAGTGTCGGCTATCTTGGATTTCCGATCGACATAAAAAATAAAAATTTGTAGAGGACCTTCCAATGATCATTCCTGGGCAGTTTGGTTTCAATTGTCCAAGTGGTTTCAGAGAAGAAGCGTTTTGAAACATTTTTCCGATAGGGTCCAATGTTAAACTAAGTCCTGCCGTATCCGCCATTTTGAATTTCATACCGGAACAAAAAACGTAAAGTTTGTAGAGGACCATCCAATGAACATTCATGTACAGTTTGGCTTTAATAATATTTGTAGTTTCTGAGAAGAAGGCATTTGAACATTTTCACATAGGGTCCAATGTTAATCTATGTAGTGCGGTGGCGGCCATCTTGGATTTCCGATCGGCATAAAAAACATATAATTTGTAGAGGACCTTCTAATGATCATTCCTGGGCAGTTTGGTTTCAACTGTCCTAGTGGTTTCAGAGAAGAAGCGTTTTGAAACATTTTCCCCATAGGGTCCAATGTTAAACTAAGTCCTGCCATAGCCGCCATTTTGAATTTCATATCGGAACAAAAAACGTAAAGTTTGTAGAGGACCATCCAATGAACCTTCATGTACAGTTTGGCTTTAATAATATTTGTAGCTTCTGAGAAGAAGGCATTTGAACATTTTCCCATAGGGTCCAATGTTAATCTATGTATTGCGGTGGTGGCCATCTTGGATTTCCGATTGACATAAAAAATATAAATTTGTAGAGGACCTTCCAATGATCATTCCTGGGCAGTTTGGTTTCAATTGTCCTAGTGGTTTCAGAGAAGAAGCGTTTTAAAACATTTTTCCCATAGGGTCCAATGTTAAACTAAGTCCTGCCGTAGCCGCCATTTTGAATTTCATACCGGCACAAAATACGTAAAGTTTGTAGAGGACCATCCAATGAACATTCATGTACAGTTTGGCTTTAATAATATTTGTAGTTTCTGAGAAGAAGGCATTTGAACATTATCCCATAGGGTCCAATGTTAATCTATGTATTGCGGTGGTGGCCATCTTGGATTTCCGATCGACATAAAAAACATACATTTTGTAGAGGACCTTCCAATGATCATTCCTGGGCAGTTTGGTTTCAATTGTTCAAGTGGTTTCAGAGAAGAAGTGTTTTGAAACATTTTTCCCACAAGGTCCAATGTTAAACTAAGTCCTGCCGTAGCCGCCATTTTGAATTTCATACCGGAACAAAAAACGTAAAGTTTGTAGAGGACCATCCAATGAACATTCATGTACAGTTTGGCTTTAATAATATTTGTAGTTTCTGAGAAGAAGGCATTTGAACATTTTCCCATAGGATCCAATGTTAATCTATGTCCTGCGGTGGCGGCCATCTTGGATTTCCGATCGGTATAAAAAACATAAAATTTGTAGAGGACCTTCCAATGATCATTCCTGGGCAGTGTGGTTTCAACTGTCCTAGTGGTTTCAGAGAAGAAGCGTTTTGAAACATTTTCCCCATAGAGTCCAATGTTAAACTAAGTCCTGCCGTAGCCGCCATTTTGAATTTCATATCGGAACAAAAAACGTAAAGTTTGTAGAGGACCATCCAATGAACATTCATGTACAGTTTGGCTTTAATAATATTTGTAGTTTCTGAGAAGAAGGCATTTGAACATTTTCCCATAGGGTCCAATGTTAATCTATGTATTGCAGTGTCGGCTATCTTGGATTTCCGATCGACATAAAAAATAAAAATTTGTAGAGGACCTTCCAATGATCATTCCTGGGCAGTTTGGTTTCAATTGTCCAAGTGGTTTCAGAGAAGAAGCGTTTTGAAACATTTTTCCCATAGGGTCCAATGTTAAACTAAGTCCTGCCGTATCCGCCATTTTGAATTTCATACCGGAACAAAAAACGTAAAGTTTGTAGAGGACCATCCAATGAACATTCATGTACAGTTTGGCTTTAATAATATTTGTAGTTTCTGAGAAGAAGGCATTTGAACATTTTCACATAGGGTCCAATGTTAATCTA
Organism: Bathymodiolus septemdierum; assembly: GCA_963383655.1. NCBI lineage: Eukaryota > Metazoa > Mollusca > Bivalvia > Mytilida > Modiolidae > Bathymodiolus > Bathymodiolus septemdierum. The sequence continues at coordinate 2,855,029 of OY726526.1, forward strand.
TGTAGTGCGGTGGCGGCCATCTTGGATTTCCGATCGGCATAAAAAACATAAAATTTGTAGAGGACCTTCTAATGATCATTCCTGGGCAGTTTGGTTTCAACTGTCCTAGTGGTTTCAGAGAAGAAGCGTTTTGAAACATTTTCCCCATAGGGTCCAATGTTAAACTAAGTCCTGCCGTAGCCGCCATTTTGAATTTCATATCGGAACAAAAAACGTAAAGTTTGTAGAGGACCATCCAATGAACATTCATGTACAGTTTGGCTTTAATAATATTTGTAGTTTCTGAGAAGAAGGCATTTGAACATTTTCCCATAGGGTCCAATGTTAATCTATGTATTGCGGTGGCGGCCATCTTGGATTTCTGATTGATATAAAAAATAAAAATTTGTAGAGGACCTTCCAATGATCATTCCTGGGCAGTTTGGTTTCAATTGTCCTAGTGGTTTCAGAGAAGAAGCGTTTTAAAACATTTTTCCCATAGGGTCCAATGTTAAACTAAGTCCTGCCGTAGCCGCCATTTTGAATTTCATACCGGAACAAAATACGTAAAGTTTGTAGAGGATCATCCAATGAACATTCATGTACAGTTTGGCTTTAATAATATTTGTAGTTTCTGAGGAGAAGGCATTTGAACATTTTCCCATAGGGTCCAATGTTAATCTATGTCCTGCGGTGGTGGCCATCTTGGATTTCCGATCGGCATAAAAAACATAAAATTTGTAGAGGAGCTTCCAATGATCATTCCTGGGCAGTTTGGTTTCAACTGTCCTAGTGGTTTCAGAGAAGAAGCGTTTTGAAACATTTTCCTGATAGGGTCCAATGTTAAACTAAGTCCTGCCGTAGCCGCCATTTTGAATTTCATATCGGAACAAAAAACGTAAAGTTTGTAGAGGACCATCCAATGAACATTCATGTACAGTTTGGCTTTAATAATATTTGTAGTTTCTGAGAAGAAGGGATTTGAACATTTTCCCATAAGGTCCAATGTTAATCTATGTATTGCGGTGGCGGACATCTTGGATTTCCGATCGACATAAAAAACATAAACTTTGTAGAGGACCTTCCAATGATCATTCCTGGGCAGTTTGGTTTCAATTGTCCTAGTGGTTTCAGAGAAGAAGCGTTTTGAAACATTTTTCCCTTAGGGTCCAATGTTAAACTTAGTCCCGCCGTATCCACCATTTTGAATTTCATACCACAACAAAAAACGTAAAGTTTGTAGAGGTTCATCCAATGAACATTCATGTACAGTTTGGCTTTAATAATATTTGTAGTTTCTGAGAAGAAGGCATTTGAACATTTTCCCATAGGGTCCAATGTTAATCTATGTCCTGCGGTGGCGGCCATCTTGGATTTCCGATCGGCATTAAAAACATAAAATTTGTAGAGGATCTCCAATGATCATTCCTGGGCAGTTTGGTTTCAACTGTCCTAGTGGTTTCAGAGAAGAAGCGTTTTGAAACATTTTCCCCATAGAGTCCAATGTTAAACTAAGTCCTGCCGTAGCCGCCATTTTGAATTTCATACCGGAACAAAAAACGTAAAGTTTATAGAGGACCATCCAATGAACATTCATGTACAGTTTGGCTTTAATAATATTTGTAGTTTCTGAGAAGAAGGCATTTGAACATTTTCCCGTAGGGGCCAATTTTAATGTATGTAGTGCGGTGGCGGCCATCTTGGATTTCCGATCGGCATAAAAAACATAAAATTTGTAGAGAACCTTCTAATGATCATTCCTGGGCAGTTTGGTTTCAACTGTCCTAGTGGTTTCAGAGAAGAAGCGTTTTGAAACATTTTCCCGATAGAGTCCAATGTTAAACTAAGTCCTGCCGTAGCCGCCATTTTGAATTTCATATTGGAAGAAAAAACGTAAAGTTTGTAGAGGACCATCCAATGAACATTCATGTACAGTTTGGCTTTAATCATATTTGTAGTTTCTGAGAAGAAGGCATTTGAACATTTTCCCATAGGGTCCAATGTTAATCTATGTATTGCGGTGGTGGCCATCTTGGATTTCCGATTGACATAAAAAATGAAAATTTGTAGAGGATCTTCCAATGATCATTCCTGGGCAGTTTGGTTTCAATTGTCCAAGTGGTTTCAGAGAAGAAGCGTTTTGAAACATTTTTCCCATAGGGTCCAATGTTAAACTAAGTCCTGCCGTATCCGCATTTTGAATTTCATACCGGAACAAAAAACGTAAAGTTTGTAGAGGACCATCCAATGAACATTCATGTACAGTTTGGCTTTAATAATATTTGTAGTTTCTGAGAAGAAGGCATTTGAACATTTTCCCATAGGGTCCAATGTTAATCTATGTATTGCGGTGTCGGCCATCTTGGATTTCCGATCGGCATAAAAAACAGAAAATTTGTAGAGTACCTTCCAATGATCATTCCTGGGCAGTTTGGTTTCAATTGTCCTAGTGGTTTCAGAGAAGAAGCGTTTTGAAACATTTTTCCCATAGGGTCCAATGTTAAACTAAGTCCTGCCGTATCCGCCATTTTGAATTTCATACCGGAACAAAAAACGTAAAGTTTGTAGAGGACCATCCAATGAACATTCATGTACAGTTTGGCTTTAATAATATTTGTAGTTTCTGAGAAGAAGGCATTTGAACATTTTCACATAGGGTCCAATGTTAATCTATGTAGTGCGGTGGCGGCCATCTTGGATTTCCGATCGGCATAAAAAACATAAAATTTGTAGAGGACCTTCTAATGATCATTCTTGGGCAGTTTGGTTTCAACTGTCCTAGTGGTTTCAGAGAAGAAGCGTTTTGAAACATTTTCCTCATAGGGTCCAATGTTAAACTAAGTCCTGCCGTAGCCGCCATCTTGAATTTCATATCGGAACAAAAAACGTAAAGTTTGTAGAGGACCATCCAATGAACATTCATGTACAGTTTGGCTTTAATAATATTTGTAGTTTCTGAGAAGAAGGCATTTGAACATTTTCCCATAGGGTCCAATGTTAATCTATGTATTGCGGTGGCGGCCATCTTGGATTTCTGATTGATATAAAAAATAAAAATTTGTAGAGGACCTTCCAATGATCATTCCTGGGCAGTTTGGTTTCAATTGTCCTAGTGGTTTCAGAGAAGAAGCGTTTTAAAACATTTTTCCCATAGGGTCCAATGTTAAACTAAGTCCTGCCGTAGCCGCCATTTTGAATTTCATAACGGAACAAAATACGTAAAGTTTGTAGAGGATCATCCAATGAACATTCATGTACAGTTTGGCTTTAATAATATTTGTAGTTTCTGAGGAGAAGGCATTTGAACATTTTCCCATAGGGTCCAATGTTAATCTATGTCCTGCGGTGGTGGCCATCTTGGATTTCCGATCGGCATAAAAAACATAAAATTTGTAGAGGAGCTTCCAATGATCATTCCTGGGCAGTTTGGTTTCAACTGTCCTAGTGGTTTCAGAGAAGAAGCGTTTTGAAACATTTTCCCCATAGGGTCCAATGTTAAACTAAGTCCTGCCGTAGCCGCCATTTTGAATTTCATATCGGAACAAAAAACGTAAAGTTTGTAGAGGACCATCCAATGAACATTCATGTACAGTTTGGCTTTAATAATATTTGTAGTTTCTGAGAAGAAGGGATTTGAACATTTTCCCATAAGGTCCAATGTTAATCTATGTATTGCGGTGGCGGACATCTTGGATTTCCGATCGACATAAAAAACATAAACTTTGTAGAGGACCTTCCAATGATCATTCCTGGGCAGTTTGGTTTCAATTGTCCTAGTGGTTTCAGAGAAGAAGCGTTTTGAAACATTTTTCCCATAGGGTCCAATGTTAAACTTAGTCCCGCCGTATCCACCATTTTGAATTTCATACCACAACAAAAAACGTAAAGTTTGTAGAGGTTCATCCAATGAACATTCATGTACAGTTTGGCTTTAATAATATTTGTAGTTTCTGAGAAGAAGGCATTTGAACATTTTCCCATAGGGTCCAATGTTAATCTATGTCCTGCGGTGGCGGCCATCTTGGATTTCCGATCGGCATTAAAAACATAAAATTTGTAGAGGATCTCCAATGATCATTCCTGGGCAGTTTGGTTTCAACTGTCCTAGTGGTTTCAGAGAAGAAGCGTTTTGAAACATTTTCCCCATAGAGTCCAATGTTAAACTAAGTCCTGCCGTAGCCGCCATTTTGAATTTCATACCGGAACAAAAAACGTAAAGTTTGTAGAGGACCATCCAATGAACATTCATGTACAGTTTGGCTTTAATAATATTTGTAGTTTCTGAGAAGAAGGCATTTGAACATTTTCCCATAGGGTCCAATGTTAATCCATGTAGTGCGGTGGCAGCCATCTTGGATTTCCGATCGGCCTAAAAAACATAAAATTTGTAGAGGACCTTCTAATGATCATTCCTGGGCAGTTTGGTTTCAACTGTCCTAGTGGTTTCAGAGAAGAAGCGTTTTGAAACATTTTCCCCATAGGGTCCAATGTTAAACTAAGTCCTGCCGTAGCCGCCATTTTGAATTTCATATCGGAACAAAAAACGTAAAGTTTGTAGAGGACCATCCAATGAACATTCATGTACAGTTTGGCTTTAATAATATTTGTAGTTTCTGAGAAGAAGGCATTTGAACATTTTCCCATAGGGTCCAATGTTAATCTATGTATTGCGGTGGCGGCCATCTTGGATTTCTGATTGATATAAAAAATATAAATTTGTAGAGGACCTTCCAATGATCATTCCTGGGCAGTTTGGTTTCAATTGTCCTAGTGGTTTCAGAGAAGAAGCGTTTTAAAACATTTTTCCCATAGGGTCCAATGTTAAACTAAGTCCTGCCATAGCCGCCATTTTGAATTTCATACCGGAACAAAATACGTAAAGTTTGTAGAGGACCATCCAATGAACATTCATGTACAGTTTGGCTTTAATAATATTTGTAGTTTCTGAGGAGAAGGCATTTGAACATTTTCCCATAGGGTCCAATGTTAATCTATGTCCTGCGGTGGCGGCCATCTTGGATTTCCGATCGGCATAAAAAACATAAAATTTGTAGAGGAGCTTCCAATGATCATTCCTGGGCAGTTTGGTTTCAACTGTCCTAGTGGTTTCAGAGAAGAAGCGTTTTGAAACATTTTCCTGATAGGGTCCAATGTTAAACTAAGTCCTGCCGTAGCCGCCATTTTGAATTTCATATCGGAACAAAAAACGTAAAGTTTGTAGAGGACCATCCAATGAACATTCATGTACAGTTTGGCTTTAATAATATTTGTAGTTTCTGAGAAGAAGGGATTTGAACATTTTCCCATAAGGTCCAATGTTAATCTATGTATTGCGGTGGCGGACATCTTGGATTTCCGATCGACATAAAAAACATAAACTTTGTAGAGGACCTTCCAATGATCATTCCTGGGCAGTTTGGTTTCAATTGTCCTAGTGGTTTCAGAGAAGAAGCGTTTTGAAACATTTTTCCCATAGGGTCCAATGTTAAACTTAGTCCCGCCGTATCCACCATTTTGAATTTCATACCACAACAAAAAACGTAAAGTTTGTAGAGGTTCATCCAATGAACATTCATGTACAGTTTGGCTTTAATAATATTTGTAGTTTCTGAGAAGAAGGCATTTGAACATTTTCCCATAGGGTCCAATGTTAATCTATGTCCTGCGGTGGTGGCCATCTTGGATTTCCGATCGGCATTAAAAACATAAAATTTGTAGAGGATCTCCAATGATCATTCCTGGGCAGTTTGGTTTCAACTGTCCTAGTGGTTTCAGAGAAGAAGCGTTTTGAAACATTTTCCCCATAGAGTCCAATGTTAAACTAAGTCCTGCCGTAGCCGCCATTTTGAATTTCATATCGGAACAAAAAACGTAAAGTTTATAGAGGACCATCCAATGAACATTCATGTACAGTTTGGCTTTAATAATATTTGTAGTTTCTGAGAAGAAGGCATTTGAACATTTTCCCATAGGGTCCAATGTTAATCTATGTATTGCGGTGTCGGCCATCTTGGATTTCCGATCGACATAAAAAATAAAAATTTGTAGAGGACCTTCCAATGATCATTCCTGGGCAGTTTGGTTTCAATTGTCCAGGTGGTTTCAGAGAAGAAGCGTTTTGAAACATTTTTCCCATAGGGTCCAATGTTAAACTAAGTCCTGCCGTATCCGCCATTTTGAATTTCATACCGGAACAAAAAACATAAAGTTTGTAGAGGACCATCCAATGAACATTCATGTACAGTTTGGCTTTAATAATATTTGTAGTTTCTGAGAAGAAGGCATTTGAACATTTTCCCGTAGGGGCCAATTTTAATGTATGTAGTGCGGTGGCGGCCATCTTGGATTTCCGATCGGCATAAAAAACATAAAATTTGTAGAGAACCTTCTAATGATCATTCCTGGGCAGTTTGGTTTCAACTGTCCTAGTGGTTTCAGAGAAGAAGCGTTTTGAAACATTTTCCCGATAGAGTCCAATGTTAAACTAAGTCCTGCCGTAGCCGCCATTTTGAATTTCATATTGGAACAAAAACGTAAATTTTGTAGAGGACCATCCAATGAACATTCATGTACAGTTTGGCTTTAATAATATTTGTAGTTTCTGAGAAGAAGGCATTTGAACATTTTCCCATAGGGTCCAATGTTAATCTATGTATTGCGGTGGTGGCCATCTTGGATTTCCGATTGACATAAAAAATGAAAATTTGTAGAGGATCTTCCAATGATCATTCCTGGGCAGTTTGGTTTCAATTGTCCAAGTGGTTTCAGAGAAGAAGCGTTTTGAAACATTTTTCCCATAGGGTCCAATGTTAAACTAAGTCCTGCCGTAGCCGCCATTTTGAATTTCATATCGGAACAAAAAACGTAAAGTTTGTAGAGGACCATCCAATGAACATTCATGTACAGTTTGGCTTTAATAATATTTGTAGTTTCTGAGAAGAAGGCATTTGAACATTTTCCCATAGGGTCCAATGTTAATCTATGTCCTGCGGTGGTGGCCATCTTGAATTTTCGATCGGCATAAAAAAAACATAAACTTTGTAGAGGACCTTCCAATGACTATTCCTGGGCAGTTTGGTTTCAATTGTCCTAGTGGTTTCAGAGAAGAAGCGTTTTGAAACATTTTTCTCATACGGTCCAATGTTAAACTAAGTCATGCCGTAGCCGCCATTTTGAATTTCATATCGGAACAAAAAACGTAAAGTTTGTAGAGGACCATCCAATGAACATTCATGTACAGTTTGGCTTTAATAATATTTGTAGTTTCTGAGAAGAAGGGATTTGAACATTTTCCCATAGGGTCCAATGTTAATCTATGTATTGCGGTGGCGGCCATCTTGGATTTCCGATCGACATAAAAAACACAAACTTTGTAGAGGACCTTGCAATGATCATTCCTGGGCAGTTTGGTTTCAATTGTCCTAGTGGTTTCAGAGAAGAAGCGTTTTGAAACATTTTTCCCATAGGGTCCAATGTTAAACTTAGTCCCGCCGTATCCGCCATTTTGAATTTCATACCGGAACAAAAAACGTAAAGTTTGTAGAGGACCATCCAATGAACATTCATGTACAGTTTGGCTTTAATAATATTTATAGTTTCTGAGAAGAAGGCATTTGAACATTTTCCCATAGGGTCCAATGTTAATCTATGTATTGCGGTGGCGGCCATCTTGGATTTCCGATCGGCATAAAAAACATAAAATTTGTAGAGGAGATTCCAATGATCATTCCTGGGCAGTTTGGTTTCAGAGAAGAAGCGTTTTGAAACATTTTCACCATAGGGTTCAATGTTAAACTAAGTCCTGCCGTAGCCGCCATTTTGAATTTCATATCGGAAGAAAAAACGTAAAGTTTGTAGAGGACCATCCAATGAACATTCATGTACAGTTTGGCTTTGATAATATTTGTAGTTTCTGAGAAGAAGGCATTTGAACATTTTCCCATAGGGTCCAATGTTAATCTATGTATTGCGGTGTCGGCTATCTTGGATTTCCGATCGACATAAAAAATAAAAATTTGTAGAGGACCTTCCAATGATCATTCCTGGGCAGTTTGGTTTCAATTGTCCTAGTGGTTTCAGAGAAGAAGCGTTTTGAAACATTTTTCCCATAGGGTCCAATGTTAAACTAAGTCCTGCCGTAGCCGCCATTTTGAATTTCATACCGGAACAAAAAACGTAAAGTTTGTAGAGGACCATCCAATGAACATTCATGTACAGTTTGGCTTTAATAATATTTGTAGTTTCTGAGAAGAAGGGATTTGAACATTTTCCCATAGGGTCCAATGTTAATCCATGTAGTGCGGTGGCAGCCATCTTGGATTTCCGATCGGCATAAAAAACATAAAATTTGTACAGGACCTTCCAATGATCATTCCTGGGCAGTTTGGTTTCAACTGTCCTAGTGGTTTCAGAGAAGAAGCGTTTTGAAACATTTTCCTCATAGGGTCCAATGTTAAACTAAGTCCTGCCGTATCCGCCATTTTGAATTTCATACCGGAACAAAAAACGTAAAGTTTGTAGAGGACCATCCAATGAACATTCATGTACAGTTTGGCTTTAATAATATTTGTAGTTTCTGAGAAGAAGGCATTTGAACATTTTCCCATAGGGTCCAATGTTAATCTATGTATTGCGGTGGTGGCCATCTTGGATTTCCGATTGGCATAAAAAACATAAAATTGTAGAGTACCTTCCAATGATCATTCCTGGGCAGTTTGGTTTCAACTGTCCTAGTGGTTTCAGAGAAGAAGCGTTTTGAAACATTTTCCTCATAGGATCCAATGTTAAACTAAGTCCTGCTGTATCCGCCATTTTGAATTTCATACCGGAACAAAAAACGTAAAGTTTGTAGAGGACCATCCAATGAACATTCATGTACAGTTTGGCTTTAATAATATTTGTAGTTTCTGAGAAGAAGGCATTTGAACATTTTCCCATAGGGTCCAATGTTAATCCATGTAGTGCGGTGGCAGCCATCTTGGATTTCCGATCGGCCTAAAAAACATAAAATTTGTAGAGGACCTTCTAATGATCATTCCTGGGCAGTTTGGTTTCAACTGTCCTAGTGGTTTCAGAGAAGAAGCGTTTTGAAACATTTTCCCCATAGGGTCCAATGTTAAACTAAGTCCTGCCGTAGCCGCCATTTTGAATTTCATATCGGAACAAAAAACGTAAAGTTTGTAGAGGACCATCCAATGAACATTCATGTACAGTTTGGCTTTAATAATATTTGTAGTTTCTGAGAAGAAGGCATTTGAACATTTTCCCATAGGGTCCAATGTTAATCTATGTATTGCGGTGGCGGCCATCTTGGATTTCTGATTGATATAAAAAATAAAAATTTGTAGAGGACCTTCCAATGATCATTCCTGGGCAGTTTGGTTTCAATTGTCCTAGTGGTTTCAGAGAAGAAGCGTTTTGAAACATTTTTCCCATAGGGTCCAATGTTAAACTAAGTCCTGCCGTATCCGCCATTTTGAATTTCATACCGGAACAAAAAACATAAAGTTTGTAGAGGACCATCCAATGAACATTCATGTACAGTTTGGCTTTAATAATATTTGTAGTTTCTGAGAAGAAGGCATTTGAACATTTTCCCGTAGGGGCCAATTTTAATGTATGTAGTGCGGTGGCGGCCATCTTGGATTTCCGATCGGCATAAAAAACATGAAATTTGTAGAGAACCTTCTAATGATCATTCCTGGGCAGTTTAATTTCAACTGTCCTAGTGGTTTCAGAGAAGAAGCGTTTTGAAACATTTTCCCCATAGAGTCCAATGTTAAACTAAGTCCTGCCGTAGCCGCCATTTTGAATTTCATATTGGAACAAAAACGTAAATTTTGTAGAGGACCATCCAATGAACATTCATGTACAGTTTGGCTTTAATAATATTTGTAGTTTCTGAGAAGAAGGCATTTGAACATTTTCCCATAGGGTCCAATGTTAATCTATGTATTGCGGTGGTGGCCATCTTGGATTTCCGATTGACATAAAAAATGAAAATTTGTAGAGGATCTTCCAATGATCATTCCCGGGCAGTTTGGTTTCAATTGTCCAAGTGGTTTCAGAGAAGAAGCGTTTTGAAACATTTTTCCCATAGGGTCCAATGTTAAACTAAGTCCTGCCGTATCCGCCATTTTGAATTTCATACCGGAACAAAAAACAAAAAATTTGTAGAGTACCTTCCAATGATCATTCCTGGGTAGTTTGGTTTCAACTGTCCTAGTGGTTTCAGAGAAGAAGCGTTTTGAAACATTTTTCCTATAGGGTCCAATGTTAAACTAAGTCCTGCCGTAGCCGCCATTTTGAATTTCATATCGGAACAAAAAACGTAAAGTTTGTAGAGGACCATCCAATGAAAATTCATAAACAGTTTGGCTTTAATAATATTTGTAGTTTCTGAGAAGAAGGCATTTGAACATTTTCCCATAGGGTCCAATGTTAATCTATGTATTGCGGTGGCGGTCATCTTGGATTTCCGATCGACATAAAAAACATAAACTTTGTAGAGGACCTTCCAATGATCATTCCTGGGCAGTTTGGTTTCAACTGTCCTAGTGGTTTCAGAGAAGAAGCGTTTTGAAACATTTCCCCCATAGGGTCCAATGTTAAACTAAGTCCTGCCGTATCCGCCATTTTGAATTTCATATCGGAACAAAAAACGTAAAGTTTGTAGAGGACCATCCAATGAACATTCATGTACAGTTTGGCTTTAATAATATTTGTAGTTTCTGAGAAGAAGGCATTTGAACATTTTCCCATAGGGTCCAATGTTAATCTATGTATTGCGGTGGCGGCCATCTTGGATTTCCGATCGACATAAAAAACATAAACTTTGTAGAGGACCTTGCAATGATCATTCCTGGGCAGTTTGGTTTCAATTGTCCTAGTGGTTTCAGAGAAGAAGCGTTTTGAAACATTTTTCCCATAGGGTCCAATGTTAAACTTAGTCCCGCCGTATCCGCCATTTTGAATTTCATACCGGAACAAAAAACGTAAAGTTTGTAGAGGACCATCCAATGAACATTCATGTACAGTTTGGCTTTAATAATATTTATAGTTTCTGAGAAGGCATTTGAACATTTTCCCATAGGGTCCAATGTTAATCTATGTATTGCGGTGGCGGCCATCTTGGATTTCCGATTGGCATGAAAAACATAAAATTGTAGAGTACCTTCCAATGATCATTCCTGGGCAGTTTGGTTTCAACTGTCCTAGTGGTTTCAGAGAAGAAGCGTTTTGAAACATTTTCCCCATAGGATCCAATGTTAAACTAAGTCCTGCCGTAGCCGCCATTTTGAATTTCATATCGGAACAAAAAACGTAAAGTTTGTAGAGGACCATCCAATGAACATTCATAAACAGTTTGGCTTTAATAATATTTGCAGTTTCTGAGAAGAAGGCATTTGAACATTTTCCCATAGGGTCCAATGTTAATCTATGTATTGCGGTGGTGGCCATCTTGGATTTCCGATCGACATAAAAAACATATATTTTGTAGAGGACCTTCCAATGATCATTCCTGGGCAGTTTGGTTTCAATTGTCCAAGTGGTTTCTGAGAAAAAGTGTTTTGAAACATTTTTCCCACAGGGTCCAATGTTAAACTAAGTCCTGCCATAGCCGCCATTTTGAATTTCATACCGGAACAATAAAGGTAAAGTTTGTAGAGGACCATCCAATGAACATTCATGTACAGTTTGGCTTTAATAATATTTGTAGTTTCTGAGAAGAAGGCATTTGAACATTTTCCCATAGGGTCCAATGTTAATCTATGTATTGCGGTGTCGGCCATCTTGGATTTCCGATCGACATAAAAAATAAAAATTTGTAGAGAACCTTCCAATGATCATTCATGGGCAGTTTGGTTTCAATTGTCCAAGTGGTTTCAGAGAAGAAGCGTTTTGAAACATTTTTCCCATAGGGTCCAATGTTAAACTAAGTCCTGCCATAGCCGCCATTTTGAATTGCATATCGGAACAAAAAACGTAATGTTTGTAGAGGACCATCCAATGAACATTCATGTACAGTTTGGCTTTAATAATATTTGTAGTTTCTGAGAAGAAGGCATTTGAACATTTTCCCATAGGGTCCAATGTTAATCTATGTATTGCGTGGCGGCCATCTTGGATTTCCGATCAGCATAAAAAACATAAAATTTGTAGAGGACCTTCTAATGATCATTCCTGGGCAGTTTGGTTTCAACTGTCCTAGTGGTTTCAGAGAAGAAGCATTTTGAAACATTTTCCCCATAGGGTCCAATGTTAAACTAAATCCTGCCGTAGCCGCCATTTTGAATTTCATATCGGAACAAAAAACCTTGAGATTGTAGAGGACTGTCCAATGAACATTCATGTACAGTTTGGCTTTAATCATATTTGTAGTTTCTGAGAAGAAGGCATTTGAACATTTTCCCATAGGGTCCAATGTTAATCTATGTCCTGCGATGGCAGCCATCTTGGATTTCCGATCGGCATAAAAAACAGAAACTTGGTAAAGGACATTCCAATGATCATTCATTTACAGTTTGGGTTCAGTCAGTTCATTAGTTTCAGAGAAGAAGATCTTTGAAATTTCAGCCAATCAGAGCATATTATTGGCCCTGGCAGCCATATTGAATATCCGACTGGAACGAAAAACAGTAACTTTGTAGAGGACCATCCAAGGAACATTCCTGCTAAGTTTGGTTCCAATCGGCCCAGTGGTTTCGGAGAAGAAGCTTGAAATGTGAAAAGTTTACAGACGACGGACGCCAAGTGATGGCAATAGTTCACCTGGACCAAAGGGTCCAGGTGAACTAAAAAGTTAAGCGTGAAGACTGTTATAGCAAGAATAATGTTCCATTAAAAAGATGTGCTCACACAGGTGTGACCATTATGTCTAATATCGACTAGTCATGCACGTGAACCATGCCTCTCATGCATTACTCAAAATTCAGTATGTTCGCGCTTCGAATTTGGGTATTTAAGTCCGGTGTTTTAAAAATTTTATTCATTCTCAGTAAGCATGGTATGAAGGTGAATATCAGAAGCACAAAGATGGCAAATAATCGGCATGCATACAACAGGGATGTCCTTCAAAGCTATTGGACGTCAGATGGGCTACCACTATACTGTAGTCAGCCGACTGGTGAGAAAACAAACACAAACCAACAATGTGAAAGACTTGCCAAGATCTGGCAGACCATGGGTAACATCTGATCGTGACGACAGGGCATTGCAGCATTTGGTTAGATGGATGCCATTCGCAACCAGTCCAATACTCAAACAACACTAGCTGCCCAATAGACGTCTGTCAACAAGAACAGTTAGAAACCGTCTGAAATCTGAAGTCATTAAACATCCACGGTTGGTAGACCGACATCGACTAACATGTTTGGCATGGTGCTTAGCACGACGTGGTTGGAATTTAAGGACATGGCGCAAGATCCATTGGTCAGACGAGAGCCGGTTTCTGCTTTGTGTAATCGACAGCCGGATGAGGGTTTGGAGACACAAAAATACAGCCTATACCTCCAAGGATCATCCAGCCAACTGTCCCTTATGGTGGAGGCTCAGTAATCGTTTGGGGGTGTATCTCTCATGACTGCAAGCTGGATTTAGTCACCATACAAGGCAACCTAACTGGTGATCAGTACATCAGAGACGTCTTGCAACCAGTTGTTGTCCCCCATTTCGACAACCACCCACTATCTACAAGGCCTGTGTATATGGATGACAACACCAGGCCTCATCGTTCAAGAGCAGTAACCGCCTACCTCCAGGAGTAACTTCTGTTCCTTGGCCAGCCATGTGCCCGGATTTGAATCCCATAGAGCATATTTGGGACATGTTAGGCCGTCGTATACAGGCTTAGGAACCTCCTGGCAAAATATTCGTCAGTTGGAAGCAGCATTGCATCGAGAATGGCAGCAGCTATGACAACAGGACATCCGATGTCTAACTGGAGGGATGAGATGCAGGGTTGAGGCCGTCATCCAAGCACGTGGGGGTTGCACCCGGTACTGAACTTTGAACAATAGATGTCGTCAAGTGATTCATAAGTGACGTTTTGAAAGTGAAATGACAATCTTATCATGCTTTTTGAACTGTGAAGGTCAATACTTAAAATGGACATGCTTTACTGCAAAAACTGGCCTTGTGATATTGTGATTAACTATTCATTAAGTTAACATTTTTCTTACAGCCAATGTAATGTCCTAACAGGTCACCATTGCGTTCTTGAGATTATCTGGTCAGTAATCTCGTGATACTTGTCACATCATTTGTCATTTCAAAAAAACATGGGGGTGCTTAATTTTTTTCTTTGTGTATATGTTAATTATGCACTTTCAGCAGATGAAATAAACAGAAAAATGATTTCCCTTAAAAAAAGTTATTTCAGTATTTATCAACTGATGTCACTTGTAGAAAATTTAACAGGTTGAGGTACAAGACAGGTACATCTCACACAGATAAAAATGGATCTCATAAGTGAGAAAATGCGATCCTTACTAGGTCCACCATTCACTGGACAGGTTTGTTCTCAAGAAATCATGTGTTATTTGTAAATGGATGGTTTTGCTGTGAACTGTATTCGACCATTTTTAAATTCCTGAGAACCATCATTTGTCCAAAGAATTGTAAGCAGTCAATTTAATATGATAAAAACATAAATTTTTTTTTTTCCAGACATGTGATTGGGATTTCCTTCTCCTTTTTTCAGTATTAAAATTCTGTTATATTACCATGTACTTGCATAATTGTCTGATTTTTCATCGTCCACATAGGGAGCGATGGGTGCATTTTGAGGTTCAGAGGCATCGTGTGTTCAATGGACGGTTTGGGATTAATCAATCTGTATCTATCTATTCAAATAAGGTTGATTTATTTTACAAAGTGCAGAAAGCAGATTGTGTAAAATATACCTTCTATTTTGTTTCTACAGAATATTCTGATTGTTTCTACCTGTATTGAAATAAAAATGAAAAAAATGAGGAAATTACAGTATAACTGTCAATCTGCTAAAATTTGATTTTGGCTAAAACTCCAGATTGTGAAAATTAAATACTGCAAAAATAATTCCAGCAATATGGAAGATAATCGCAAAAATTTAGCTCCCCCCAAAAATAACCACTTATATGGTATATCAAATATTTCCTTCCTCTAAAGCACTGCATCTCAGCAGGACCGATACATTTTCTCCCAGCAATTACAATACCCCATCCTTCTTATAAAGCCACTCCCACTGTAAGCTGCCTGCTTATCAGGCCAGGTTTCAGATGCAATGAAATAATAAAAAATGAATAAAATCTATAGAGGTAACTCCTCTTATAAGATCAACCCTCTATAGAGGTAGCTCCTCTTACAAGATCAACCCTCTATAGAGGTAACTCCTCTTATATGATCAACCCTCTATAGAGGTAACTCCTCTTATAAGATCAACCCTCTATAGAGGTAACTCCTCTTATAAGATCAACCCTCTATATAGATGTAACTCCTCTTATAAGATCAACCCTCTATAGAGGTAACTCCTCTTATAAGATCAACCCTCTATAGAGGTAACTCCTCTTATAAGATCAACCCTCTATAGAGGTAGCTCCTCTTACAAGATCAACCCTCTATAGAGGTAACTCCTCTTATATGATCAACCCTCTATAGAGGTAACTCCTCTTATAAGATCAACCCTCTATAGAGGTAACTCCTCTTATAAGATCAACCCTCTATATAGATGTAACTCCTCTTATAAGATCAACCCTCTATAGAGGTAACTCCTCTTATAAGATCAACCCTCTATAGAGGTAACTCCTCTTATAAGATCAACCCTCTATAGAGGTAACTCCTCTTATAAGATCAACCCTCTATATAGAGGTAACTCCTCTTATAAGATATAGAGGTAACTCCTCTTATACGATCAACCCTCTATAGAGGTAACTCCTCTTATAAGATCAACCCTCTATAGAGGTAACTCCTCTTATAAGATCAACCCTCTATAGAGGTAACTCCTCTTATACGATCAACCCTCTATAGAGGTAACTCCTCTTATAAGATATAGAGGTAACTCCTCTTATAAGATATAGAGGTAACTCCTCTTATAAGATATAGAGGTAACTCCTCTTATACGATCAACCCTCTATAGAGGTAACTCCTCTTATAAGATCAACCCTCTATAGAGGTAACTCCTCTTATAAGATCAACCCTCTATAGAGGTAACTCCTCTTATACGATCAACCCTCTATAGAGGTAACTCCTCTTATAAGATCAACCCTCTATAGAGGTAACTCCTCTTATAAGATATAGAGGTAACTCCTCTTATAAGATATAGAGGTAACTCCTCTTATACGATCAACCCTCTATAGAGGTAACTCCTCTTATTAGATCAACCCTCTATAGAGGTAACTCCTCTTATAAGATCAACCCTCTATAGAGGTAACTCCTCTTATAAGATATAGAGGTAACTCCTCTTATAAGATCAACCCTCTATAGAGGTAACTCCTCTTATAAGATCACATTTTCATTTCAGAAGGGGTGGCTTTATAAGAGGGGACAACTGTAGGTTTATGGGCTTGATACAGATAGGATACTTTGTATATCTTTGACCAATATTATACAATAACAGACTTTTGTAGAAGTGATTATGAGTTTTTATTGACCTGTAAAATAATATTGACCAAAGCCTAAGTATTAGACACAAAAAAGTAGCTATCTAATAAATTTTGTGTGCATTTCCAGAATAACTTTTATCAGGTATGCTATTGTCAAAAGATTGGAAAGCCAAATAATATAAAGTTTTTAGGAGTAAACCAAAGAGCCTAAACAGGATAGCTAATATTGAACAAAGGTTACCTATGCCCGAGGGAGTCTAACTTTACTTATAATAAATGATACTATTTAAATTTTAACTATAAATATATCTAATACACCATGTTAGTGCCAAAAGCACTGACTACTGGTTGGATGAGCTATAAGTCTACCTCATATTGTGTCCTCTCTCACTAGTAGGTAATCACACTCAAGTCTTGTATTATTAAATAAACTGATTAAAATTATTAATTTTACCTGAGGTTTTGCCCTCCTTCTCCGCAATCATATTCTAACTTTTGAGGAAGATTCTGTATAAATTCCTTTAGATGGGCATGCTCCAATGCTTTCCAGATCTGAGTGTCTTTATTTTCTTCTAGAGGATCTAAGTTCATCCTTAAACTACCAGAAAACAATACTGGATCCTAGAAAATAGTGTATTTTTTTAGAAATTTTATTATTTATATTTTAATTTGTTATTTCAGTTGCATATTTAAAAGGGGTGGTCGTTGTCATGATTGTATGGTAGTTGGATTACAACGTTGTGAGTTCGAATCCCACTCATGGTGAGGTGTACTCGATACAACATTATGTGATAAAGTTTGTCAGTGACTGGCCACAGCTCAGTGTTTTTTTTCGGGTACTCTGATTTCCTCCACCAATAAAACTGACTGGCACAATATAACTGAAATATTGTTAAAAGTGGCATTAAACACCATAATCCTAACCCCATATCTAAAAAGAATGATAATAATGTTTGGTACCACATTATATCAGCATTCATTGTAATGTGGCAGAGCATCAACTTCATGACATTTGGGAAAATTTCTACACTCAACTTTTATTTTTAATATTTGATAAACTTCCACAGTCAACAGTTTTTATCTGAAAATATAGCCAATCAAAATCACAGCTTAAGTGGTGCAAGGCACTGCTTGGATGATTGCATAGATAGATGTAATTCCAACTTCCATACATAATTGTTGTCAAGACGACCTCTCCAATAACGAAACATACAAGGCTATGATATAGCAACTATAGTTGACTCTTTGAGGCAGGTTTTCTTTGCTAAAAATATAGATAATCTGCTGGTACAACTAGTAGAACCAACAAACAATTAAATCAGTATATCTATATTTCATTCCATATTTTCATGTATGTTCACTTTTTCATTCTAACAAATAGGTGACCTATTTACTCTGATCTCACACAAAGACCATTAATTTCTTCTTTAGATGTTTATGACTAATTGGCATCAAATCTGTATCAATTATGACTTTTTTGAGTAATGAACTTTAGCCATCAGATTCTACCTTCTTAGCTAGTAAACAATTAACTACGAGTGGAAGCAAATTTGTGCAGGTTTTTTGTTGTTTGTTTATATCTGTATTGTCATTGGAGATCCAGTTATAAAAGAGAGAAGGATCCCATTAACTGATTTAACCCCACCACATTGTTGTGCTTGTCCCAAGCCAGGACCTGGATTCCCAAAGCCACATGCAGTGGTATTTTATAAAATCAATGCTTTGAGATGAGAAGTGTTTGTTTGTTTTGTTTACATTTTCTATTAATAAATTTAAAAAAAAACTCTCACCTGTGGTAAAATTGTAAGTTTTGATCTACAATCATGTAGACCCATGTGATATAGGTTTTCTCCATCTATCACTATACTCCCAGAGACAGGTTCAATCAAGCGGAACAATGCAAGAGTAAGAGAAGATTTACCTGCCCCTGTTCTGCCAACTATTCCAACCTATAATAAAAACATTTTTTTTTTACATTATCTGGGGTTAGGGTCCTCCTGCCCAAGACCAGTAAAATTTTGTTTAGACCAGCAAATTTTTCAGCTTAATAAAAAAAAAAAAAAAAACTATATAAAAATAAATTCAAGAAATTGATTTGGACCAGTAAATTAAAATTTTCATTTCGAGGACTGATGTATCACAAAAATATCTGTAATCACTAATTATACTATTAACTGAGAAAAAATTACAGGCAATGAAATATTTACAGAATAAAGCAAAACAAATGATTGGAATAGAAATGATTAATTACAAAATTATCAACATGTAAAATTAATAAATTACAATATTGAGAAGATATATGATGTCACACACTGTAGCACCATCCTATCTCATTCATTTTTTCTAATCTACTGCACTTACCTATACAGTAGCTCCCACCTATAAAGGCAGCCCCTCTTATCAGATCAGATTTCAGATGCACTGCTATAGTAAAATACTACTAAATTTACCCCCTCCTCCCCCAGAGACACCACCACTCTTAAAAGACCACATTTTCATTGCATGAGGGGAAGTACTCTATACCAAACAAATTATTTTGATAAATTTTAAATACCTTTTCTCCTGGGTTTATACGAGTGTTGATTCCTTTGAGTACTAGATCTAGATCCTCTCTGTATCTTGTAGAATAATGATTAAACTGTACTACACCATCCTGAGGCCAGCTAGGAAGGGGTCTACAGTTAGTCACTAGATTTGCCTAAAATGATAAAATCTAATATAAAACTAAACCAATAGATAGTCGAACCTCGTTGTCTTGAACTCCAAGGAACCACCCACAATTACTTGAGTTATTCGAGGTTTGGATATCAGAGATCGATGATGATGTCCACTTATTATTGTAGAAGGTTCAGATGTGTGTTTCCATCATGTGTGAAAATGTTTATGTAATACATATATGTATATATATAAATATGTTTTATTGTCATGTCTACCCTATGTAAATATAATATAAAACTATACCTGTCATATGGTATTTTGAACCCCATGGTAAATTGAACCCGGGGTCGATTTACCTGATATTTTGACCCCGGGTTCAATTTTCCATATGGTATTTTGACCCCGGGGTCAATTTTTTGCCATTGTATTTTGAACCCCCTCATGGTAAATTGAACCCCCCCCCCCCCCCCATTTCTACCAAAAGAGAGGAGTTCATATTACCATAAGAGAGGGCTTGATATACCTTCGGTAGGGGGGTCGATATTCCATGGGCAGGGGGGTCAAAATACCATGTGTTGGGGGGTCGATATACCATGGGTAGGGGGGGTTGCTATACCATGGTTAGGGGGTCGATATACCATGGGTAGGGGGGTCGATATACCATGGGTAGGGGAGTCGATATACCATGGGTAGGGGGTCGATATACCATGGGTAGGGGGTCGATATACCATGGGTAGGGGGTCGATATACCATGGGTAGGGGAGTCGATATACCATGGGTAGGGGGGTCGATATACCATGGGTAGGGGGGTCGATATACCATGGATAGGGGGTCAAAATGCCATGGGTAGGGGGTTGATATACCATGGTTAGGGGGGTCAATATACCATGGGTAGGGGGGTCAAAATACCATGGGTAGGGAGGGGGTTCAATATATATTATACAGTTATTTAATGGGTGTGGATGCAATAGACCAAACTATTTGTCCTTAGGTGCTGGGAATGACCAAGTGTTCTATTGCATGAGGCCAACGGCCGAATGCAATAGAACACTTGGTCATTCCCAGCACCGAAGGATAAATAGTTTGGTCTATTGCATCCACACCCATTAAATAACTGTTTTATTTCCTAATTAAACAGAAGCAAGGTAGCGAACATGACTTTAATATATTCATGCATATATTGTAGAAAAACTGATGAAAATGATTTATTTGTTGAATTAGATAACAATAAACAAGTGGAATACAGAGTAAAAAGCCCTAATTTTTATATTACATATGTTTTTCAATATTATTATTTAAATATTAAAATTTTTGAAATTTTATGAAAGCTGAAATTTTAGAAATTTTTTGAAAATTTTGAAATTTGAAATTTTTGAAGTTTTGACATTTTTTGAAAATTTTGAAATTATGAACTTAAATTTAAAAAAAAAAATTATTTTAGAATTTTGAAAATTTTAGAAATGTTGAAATATTTTGAAATTTTTGAAATTTTTGAAGTTTTAAAATTTGTTGTCCAATGAAAAAAAGGTTCAAAGGTCAGTTCAATAGTCTGTCGTGCAATAGTCTCTTGAAGACTATTGACGCGTCAATAGATCACAGGGGAGCAAAAAATGCAAAAATATCTTAAAATATGTAGTTACTTAATAAACAAGAACAAATTTACAATTAGGTAATAATAATAATTATGGGTAGGGGGGTAATAAAATTTCAAAATTTCCAAAAAATCTAAAGTTTCAAAAAAAATTCAATATTTCATAAAATTTCAAAACTAACATATTTCATAAGATTAAAAAAAATATAAAAAAAATTCAAAATTTTCATAGAATTTGAAGAAAATTTTCAAAATTTCAAAATTTGGATATCATGAATCTGATATTTTTCTTAAAATTGGTTTCGTTGAGATTCCCTATATAAACAAAGGTTTACTTGTTTACTTAGTCTTTTCAATGGGTATGGGGGTCAATATACCATGGGTAGGGGGGTCGATAGGGTATATCGACCCCTCTACCCATGGTATATTGACCCCCCTACCAATGGTATATCGACCCCCCTACCCTATACAATTATTGACTTAATGTGGTCTACTCATGACTATACAGACCTGTTCAATGAATGATTGATCGAGGCCAACGGCCTAGGTTAATCAATCATTGACCAGGTCCGCATAGTCATGAGTAGACTGAAATTAAAAGTCAATAACTGCTTATTAAATAATAAGGAATTTTTCACTTTTCAACAGTATATTCAACAAAATATACTGATGAAAATTTTGAAATCCTATGAAATTTTTTAGCTTTGAAATTTTATATATTTTTTTTTAATTTTCAAATTTTCAAATTTTTTGAAACTTTTGAACTTTAAATTTGTTTGGGAAAATGGAAAATTTTGACCCCTACCGATGGTATATCGACCCCCCATACCCATGGTATATTGACCCCCTTACCCATGGTATATCGACCCCCTTACCCATGGTATATTAAACCCCTTACCCATGGTATATCGACCCCCCTATCCATGGTATTTTGACCTCCCTACATATTTTTTGATTAGAAATGGGGGGGGGGGGGGGGGGGGTCAAAATACCATGGGGGTTCAATTTACCATACAGGGGGGGGGGGGGGTTCAGTTTTCAATAAGGGGGTTCAATATACCATGGATGTAAATCGACCCCGGGTTCAATTTACCATGGGGTTCAAAATACCATATGACACCGGTACATGTTTTTGTAATTTCTAGAAAATATGAATGTACAAAAGTACCTAAAAACAAGAGCTGTAAGAAATGAGAACATTATATATTAGTGGAGAAGGAACTGCTTACCCTTCTAGAGCACCTGAGTTCACTCCCGGTATTTAGTGTTACTCAATCTTTAGTTTTATGTGTAATGTTTTGTAGATCGGTGTTTGTCCTTTTTTTCCCTTTTTCTTTTGGCCATTGCGTTGTCTGTCCTTCTTCGATTTACGGGTTCTGATTACCCCTTTGGTATTTTCAAACTCTTCTTCCAGTGTTAGACAGAGTATATAATGTCACATTTCTGGCTTCAGATTTATATATTTATTTACCGGTATATCATATATTTAGATTAAAATACAGGTGTTTTGTATATGCATTATCAATGATTGTTCCAAGCCTATATACCATTTATACTCTATATCGCATACCCTATATCGTATATCCCAAAAATTTTAAAATTTTTCCAAAATTTCATAAAATTTAAAAAAAAAATCAATTTTTTTAAAAAAATTTAACAAAGGAGAAGAGCCAGGAACTCAATATACGGCCCTGTAAATCAGTCATTTTTAAAGTAGATTTATACATGAAAATGTTTGGTTTGTGCACCATTTCAAGACTAAATACGATAGTAAATGAAAAAATGAGGCTCTTTAATTCCACCTATATTAAACCATAGCGCGCCCAAAGTAGATTCCATTTCAGGTTTGACCAAAAATTCCTCGAAATAGTTACCTTTGAAAGAGTTTTACCTATGGGCGCCAGGCCTCGCCCGTCATTATGTTTGTTTTAAAATAAAAAGCTCTTTAAATAAAGACATTTTCGGGCGAAAAATCCATGGGCGAGGCTTGGCGCCGCATTAAACAACAGAAAAAACGGTTGATTTTCGATTTGTTTATCTTTCCGGATTACGTAATTTTGGAACCGAATAGGGAACGACACTAGACAAACGATTCGGAATGCAAGTTTGATGGAAGAGAACGGAATCAGTCGGACCTATGAAAGAGAGTATTTACAACATTTATCACATCAGAATTTACTTTGAATGCTCTAAATATGACTTAAATAGGATGAGGTAGGTAAAAACAATGTACATTTCCGTGATTAATGTATTGCATGATATGCCTAATCCCCGAGATACATTCCTTACAAATGAGTGTTTATCTCTGAAGAAATAAGTTAATAAAGATGAGTTATGTATGAAAGCGATGGAGAAATTTTTGGACTGTAGTACTCTCCTTTAATGTTTTTAAGAATTCTTTTGAAATATATAACAGTTTTACAAAACTAAGTGCAGTTTTTGTTACCGGCAATGGTCAATTTACGTAAACAAGTTTGGGTGCACATAATTCAAAGACTATAGGACTTCTAGAATGAGTATTTTAGTTATATCTCAATTGACTTTGCTTTCGATATTCCCAAACCCATTGTACCCTTTACAAACGGGTACCGTCAAACCAATTGTTCAGTTTCAAAAGAGCACTTTTTCACTGAGCAGACGACATGTTAAAAGTTTACGTTTTTTATTTTATTCTTTGGAATAAACAATAGCGCTATGGTCTTGACTATGAAATTCAACTGCAAAAAAAATAATTTATTGCTTATTTTTGCAAATAATTTGTTTAGTGCCTTGTGACATATTTATTTTCAATGTTCTTAGGATAAAATAAAGAAGAAAAACTTAACATTCTTATTAATCTTATACAGAAATAAAAAAAAAAAAAATTGCAGGGGAGATAATCCATTTCGAAACAAGTCTCAAACATCTTGTAGTTTACTTTAATTTCTTCATTCTTCTTTTAAACATGGTACACATTCAGTGGAGGAGCCAGAGGTAGGGGCAACCATATACTTTTGTCCCCCCCCCCACTTTTTTGTCTGAAAATTTTTTATTTGCAGAAAAATAAAACTGTCCAGAGACCTTTTTTGGCTTCTTACAGTCTTGGTTTCTAAATTGAAGTTTGCCCCCCCCCCCCACACTTTTTGGAATTTTCAGAAGTTTGCCCCCTTCCCACAATGTTCCTACACTGCTGAAACTAACTGTTATTGAATAAAATAAAATAGGTGGCTGGGGTGGGGTAGTGGCAAGCACTCACTCATATTATTCTCCAAAAGTGGGAGGGGCATACTGTCATGACTGTTAAGCCAGTCCACTCCCCTGGGTTTACTGCTTATTGCAATATTGGGTGTATGCATTGCTAGGCAGCTGAACATGGAGGCAGTTGGGGGACAACAATATGTTCCCTGCCCCCACCCACCTACCCCCAAGAACAATTAAAACCATGAGAGATTTTTCTTCAAGCATGGATATTTCAATACCAAACTTCAAGCAAGAGTACATACAGCTCTGTATTACTATATGAATATTTTTGGTATGTTTATTTCCAATTTTCCCTTCTCTAACTCAACGAAATTATAACTAGAAAATCGTGTCAGATGAGACAGGCTGTATGAATACACATGTTGAAAAACAATGAAAGTAAAATGTACCAATTTCATTCACGATTAACAAAAGAAGCAGATTTTTTTTCTCTCAATCTAATAAATCAATTTTAATCGTAATGGAAGAGGGGTGGGAGGGGTTGGGGCACCTTAAAATCCGATTTAACCCACCTTTTCCTTTGAAATGCCTGTACCAAGTCAAGGCCAATTGGGGCCATTACAGTTCCCCAGCATTTCTGTGGTGCATATTTGACTTTATCAGATTGTGTCTTTCGCTTGGTTTGTTATTACCATTATTATACGGGATCAATAATTCTCACGGGTGTCAGATTAGATAGGTTCCACCACAAAAAATATTGCCAATGTTCACAATATGCTACATAAATGTATTAAAAATCTTGAGATCATGAATATTTTAATGCTAAGTAGATTTTTTGTGCAGGACTATAAATAAATAAATAAGCTTTATTTAAAGTCGAAGCATGTACAACAAGCATAACACAAGCTCTAACGAGCTTTTAAATTCGACTATACATTGAACAACACATACATGACATAACATGCATACAACATACAGCACATATAAAAAAAAAACACATAATAATTTAAAGTCTTGTTTATTACATATAATACTATATTTTCAGAGATGCCTGGAAACAACAGAAGAGGACGAAATTCTTGCTGCTAAGATGAAGTTCCTTTCAAAGGAGATTAACTCCCTTAAAAGCTTTGTGGAAGAAAATAATCTAGAGCAGAAATCTGCTAAGTGGGAAATAACAGAAGACATAAAAGACTTTCCATTCTTAGGCAAACAGGAATTGAGGAACATTACTTGTGGGGTTTATCAATTGAAACTTAGTCCTAGTTACATCCAGGAGTACTTAGATGGTGAAAGCCAGATCCTTATTCATAAGGAAGACCCAGGACTAATCCGAGTTAAAATACACAGCAGGCACATATCTTCCAAACAATATATTCTATGGATCCAATTCACAGAATCTACGATCAGCGCATGGTACTGTAAGTGTCGCGCCGGTGCCCGTGTTGTCGGTGTCTGTTCCCATATAGCATCTGTACTGTGGTATCTAGGGTGCCCGTGTTGTCGGTGTCTGTTCCCATATAGCATCTGTACTGTGGTATCTAGGATTCGCCAGGCATAATGGAAAACAGTTATATGGTGTCAGAAACTGGGGAGAATTTGTTGAGGACGCACAACAAGTTGACAATTCAGATTCCGAGAGTGAGAGTAGCACAATTGAAGAATGATGTCGTCTTTGTCGAAGACAAACATAACGTTTTGCAAGAAACTGTGAACTCTATGTTTTATGAAAAATATGTGAATTTGTGCTTCAAACCATCAGTGTTTAGCATACATGTACATTGTATATACATGTATATAACAAACTCATACTTAGCAATTCTAATATCAATTCTATACTATTTTGGCTTTTGCAATTTTTGCCATAAGAGCGTCGCTGATGAGTCGTTTATAAACGAAACGCACGTCCGTCGCAGTAAATTGCTTGCCTGGAATTTGATCAATTTACTATTCATTTCTCCATTTTTCTAAACAGTGTGTCAATCTAGAATTTTCTAGTCTAATTTAATATTTTTTAACAATATGATGGTGTACGAAAAATGAAGCTTGAGGAATTCATATTGAAATAAAAAAATCCACTTTTTTGGATTTGAATTGTTGAAGTCATGCCAATTTTTTTTCTGAATAATCAGGAACTGGTAGTATATTTTGACATTATATTTCCAGAAACCTCCACTACTTTTCTTTTGATTTTCTGTTTTTACCTAAAACTGAGCATAATTATTACTTATTTTTCATGGTTTATTAATTACGAGGGTCATTAGATAATATATCCAAACTAAAAATATTCATTAAAACAAGCATTACAAATAGCAATAGGATTCATTTCCAGAAATTCGCAGTTTCTTGTTTTTTAAATATTGACCTACAATGTATCTAAAATTAAAACCATTTGTACTTTTTATTGGATAATTGATTATTATTCAATTGAAAAACTCAATAATAAAACATACAAACTATACAAGCAATTGTAATACATGTATTATATGCAATACCGTTAATTTTGAAATTGTATTCATTTTTTCTTAATCAATTTTATTGTTTTGAAACATTAGAAATGTCAAGCTTTAAAAACTGGTGTTTGTTGGTTTGAAGCAGCTACATATAAAAAAGAATAAATGGAAATGTCTAAGAAACAGCAACAATTCACAATTTTCATCTCAAAATTACACTTAGAATGTGTCATTTAATAAAACAATTGATGACTTTTCATTTCGATGGACACTGATTTATTAACCCCTTGGAAGTGATGTTCACCTCAGCCGTTGGCTTTGGTGAACATCACTTCCTCTGGGTTGATAAATCAGTGTCCACCTTATGAAAAGTCATTAATTGTATAATAATCTATAAATCCAAGACTGTGAATATGATATTACAGTCAAACCTGTCTATAGTGGTCACCTGGGGGAGAATGACAAAATGACCACTATATACAGGTGACCTTTATATGGAGGGTTTGAATTTTCGACAAGATGTTGTACATTTGTTGTGAATAAACATTTTTTAATTACCTAACAACATTTTTTAATTACCTGTTATGTTTGCTTGTTATTTTGTTCTTGTGGTCATGTTACTGAACTTACTCTTGTTTACATTTATTGTTGATGAAGTTGTCTCAAAGTGATATTAAATAAACCAGTTTCATCCATATTATAAATATCTCTTGGATGATAATCCTTTATCAGATTTGGTAATTTTGATTTCCACTCAGATACAATTGTGACATTTACATCACCACTTTCACCTGACATTGTACGAAAAACGATGTTATGTCTCTTTAAAAAAGATTGTAGCCAGCCATTTGAAGCTTTGAATTGATCTACTCCAAGGTCCTTAGCAAACTTGAGAGCTTGTTCCTGTATCAATGGGCCGTTAATATTTATTCTTCTGCCAGTTGCTTCTTGAAATTAATTCCAACATAATTGGTTAATAATGTCTTCATTTCCTGTCGCACGACGTTGACGTTTTCTTGAACCGGGCATATTGTTTTTAAAATCGTCAAGTATCTCACTTTTTCTTTTTAGAATGTTCATGATCAGGGTGCGACCAACACCCATCTCCTCAGCCACAGCCCGACAACTTTTCCCACCATCACACAGATTTATAGCCTTCACTTTATCGTCTAAATTTAAAGCTTTCCTAATTACGGATGTTGACATGATGCACTAGATACGTAATACAATTTCTACTCTCATTGTAGTGAATAAAAATCTCAAATAACCCCGGGTATTACCTGTTCTTCAAGTAATTTATTATTCACAAAATGTAAAATAGAGTTTGTTTATTTAGTTAATTAAATTAATCAATATGTTTTGCTACACTTGTAACACCTCGGCATTTTTTAGTACATTAGAGAAAAATACCGATCTTCCGAAATCATTTCCGGTATTATTTAAAAAAAAACAATTACCGTTATACAAAGGTTTTATGCTGAAAATTACCAATAAATGGTGGCCGTTGACCACATTGAACAGGTGACCGCTATATCGAATTAAAATATATAGTAAAACGCACTGGGAGAGCACGAAAGTGACCGTTATGACCAGGCGACCACAATACAAAGGTGACCGTTAGGGCAGGTTTGACTGTATATACCTTGTCTAGCATCTGAATTATGGTCCATAGCTTTTAATTTTTTTTTTTTAACACTTTACTATCTTACATATTTCAGTATATAATTTAAACACCTTACCTCCTCTGGTATTTCAGTATATTCTTTAACTCTCTCAACTGATACAACATTAGTTTCTAGATCACTTGTCATTCTAACCAACCAATTCAAATTCTCAGTAATCTGTTGATATAAAATATTCTTTGAGATTGATTTCTTGATATTTGTCATCACATTGTAACATAAAAATCGTTTCAAGAAGTGGGATAGCTTCGTTGTTTATAATGTGAAGCATGTACAACATCTCCTCAGTATGCTCTCAAATAAATATCTGACCCTAAGGATCATGTGAGCTATTGCCATCAATAGGTGTCTGTCGTCTGTCTGCATACATTATTAATTGGTTGATTGGTGTTTCACGCCAACTTTAGCAATACTTTTTTACATATTCATCATAAATTATTCATATGATGATTAATGGTCTTAACCATAGGCTGTAATTGTCAGTTGATTTTCAATTTGACTTCAAACTAAATTTTATTGAAACAAATTTAAATTCAAATTCAAATTCAAATTTCAGTCAAAAATTAACCATTTTTGCTGATAAAAAAAAATGTCTGTTTTTAGTAATGGCAGTTATCTTTGGTTAGATGACAGGGCTGTTACACACAATTTTGAAATTGGATCAAAAACCAATCCAGTCCAATCCCTTAATTTACCACACTCAAGGAGAACATGCTAATCATTCCACCACTGAGGTAGTTAGATTATACATGGATTAGGTTAGGGCTATGGTGTTTAATGCCACTTTCAACAACATTTCAGTTATACTGTGGGGGTCAGTTTTATTAGTGGAGGAAATCCGAGTACCCGGAGAAAACAACCGACCTGTCGCAAGTTACTGACAAACTTTATCACATAATGTTGTATTGAGTACACCTCTCAATGTACAGGGTTCAAACTCTCAACTCAACAAAACGGACCTATAAAAACAAGAATGGCATATCAAAAGTCTCCCATCTCACCTGTAATGCATAAGAAATAGATAGTCCTACAATGGCACCATCTATTGACCCCCTGGCTAACACAGCAAATATAGCAGCAGAGAATATGATTATGTTGCCAAGAAACTCTAATCTAACTCCAAGCCATCTGAAAATAGATAATAAAAAATCGAGACAGCATCAGAGATGCAACAGCCGAGTTGCAAGTCAAATTCATTTGGTCAAACTGGATTCCTGTTTTCAAGATTTATCAATGTTATGTGCCAAGTATCAATCTTCTGGCATTGCTGGTTCACAAGAAGATTTTTAAATATTAAAATAATTAATCATTTTAGGCCCCCTCTTGGGTCCTTCTTTGGACCCCAGATATACCGAACATAACTTTGGAAGAGGATCATGCAAGGAACATTTGGGCAAAGTTTGGTTAAAATTGACAAAATTGTTTCAGAGATATGTGTAATTCTCAAAAAAACTTCCGGTAGAGGATGGGGATGACCCCACGCCACAACTCTTGGGGCATTTAATTTGTCTATTCACCCTGATCATAAATATATATGGCTTAGGGGTGGGGATTTCAACTATTAAAAAGTTCACTTCAGGCATGGGGTGGGGTATGACCCCCCTCCCCAGGGCCTGAGCTATAAGGCATTTAATTTGCCTAGTCACCCTGATCATAAATATATATGGCTTAGGGGTGGGGATCTCAACCATTAAAAAGTTCACTTCAGGTAGGGGGTGGGGTATGACCCTGGGGCCTGAGCTATAATACAATTAATTTGCCTAGTCACCCTGATCATAAATATATATGGCTTAGGGGTGGGGATCTCAACCATTAAAAAGTTCACTTCAGATAGGGGTGGGGTATGACCCTGGGGTCCGAGCTATAATGCATTTAATTTGCCTAGTTACCCTGATCATAAATATATATAATTTAGGGTAGGGATCTCGGTCACATTTTTTTAAAAACAGATTCCCCAGTGGGGTGGGGCTGAGCCCCGGGGATATAAAATGTTGAATGCACAACTTCACATTGACATCTCCACCCATACCAAATATTAAGTTTCTATCTTTTGTAGTTTCAGAGAAATGTGTAATTCTCAAAATATGTACTTTTTCTATAGAAAACCATGATTTTACAAGAAAAAAACAATAGATTAATCTGAATTTCGAACTCGCTCTAAATAATAGTGTAATAATGCTTCCTACCAAAAATTATGTTGATCGGCCAAAAACTAAGAGCACTATCGTGTTAACGAAGATAATTCTCAAAATATGTACTTTTTCTATAAAAAACCATGATTTTACAAGAAAAAAACAATAGATTAATATGAATTTCGAGCTCGCTCTAAATAATAATGTAATAATGCTTCCTACCAAAAATTATGTTGATCAGCCAAAAACTAAGAGCGCTATCGTGTTAACGAAGATAGGTTAACATACGCCTGCCCGCCCGCCTTTCGCCAAAACAAAACTTCGTTGCAACTCGGCTAAAAATAATATCATTTATGATAATATACATGTTCATGTAAATAGGAGCAAATTATATGTACATGTATATTAAACTACTGTAAATGTTTTGATTTCAGACCAAATACTTTAACAATGATTAAGTGATGATGTTCATAACTCATTTGAAATATATTTATATATATATATGTATATAGAGTATACATGGGTTAGGGTTGAGTTATGGTGTTTAACACCACTTTCAACAATATTTCGGTAATATCGTGGCAGTTAGTTTTATCGGTGGAGGAAACCGGAGTAAATCACTAACCTGTCGCAAGTCACTGACAAACTTTATCACATAATGTTGTATCGAGTACATCTCGCCGTAAGCGGCATTCAAACTCATAACTTCAGCAGTGAAAGGCACTGATTGCACAGGTAGTTATAAATCCAACTACAATACGAGAACCACCACGAAGATCTCTGCGTTTACATGGAGAATAGTATTTGATTTTCTGGGTAAAACAGTTAAGATTTGCCATATAAAAATAACTTTCATGTGTAATAGAGTATAGAATATTTTCTCCATTGTATACCGACGAAAAAAGTAACATTTTTAACTTGTTGTTTCATGATCTGAGCTATTGAAAACTCAAGTGTTCCATGACAGATGCCACTAGTGGAGCAGGAACTCCTACCCTTACGGAGCATCTGAGTTCACCCCTGGTTTTTAGTGCAGTATGCCCTCAGGTTTTTTCATCTGGGGGTACAATGTACCCTCTTAACTCTTCATTTGGGGGTACAAAGAAAATGAACTGCATTTTCTCCACACAAGGTCATGCACCATGCTGTTTTTTGTAAATAATAGGCCAAAAAAAAAAATGTGTGTTTACTGTCACATGTCAAAAAAATCTAGTGTCGGTCGGTCAGAATAATTTTTTTTTTTATTATCGCCAAAAGCGGGAATAGTCGTTCCCGGTTCCGGTATTTCATTTTCGAAATTTTCGGTAAAATGACAAATTATGCAGTTTTTCTACCTTCTTTACTCTCAATTCCGACAAAAAGCTAGCAGTTGAATAAATAAAACATTGCTGCTGGTTAATCAACAAAAATTGTTATTTAACTAATCAGAACAACTCTATTACGTACTTTGAAGTGAATTGTAAACAAAAGGTAATTGTTATAGTGCTCACAATGGGTTCTTTACGTGCACGCACATAGGGTTCTTTCAATTATACGTGCATGATTTTTATTCTACGTGAAACACCTACTGCAGTACGTGAATGGGCATGCTGTAGTGAGGTTAGTGTTACTTGATTTTAGTTTCCTGTGTAGTGTTTTGTAGATCAATGTTTGTCATTTTTCTTTTAGCAATTGCATTGTCTGTCCTTCAATTTACAGATTCTTTGGTATCTTCAAACTCTTCTTACACCAGATAATTACAAATGACTTTCACCTGTTTGCAGTAATACTGGCATACACAAATCTCTGGTTCAAGTCTACTCTGTCGTCTGAGATGTCAATAAATCTGTCTTGGACACCATAAGCTCTAATGACACTAGCTCCAGAGACTGACTCACCAAAATGGTTGTAGATCGGTGACCGTGTCTTTGACTGAAGTCTTTTCAGCTGTCTAGACGTGGACACGTAAAATCGCTGTGCAAAACAAAATGACTATTCAAATAAATGAATTTTTTGCTCCAGACAATTTAATTTGCAGCAGATTTAATAGTGAAGATAAACAAGACTAAC
Source organism: Bathymodiolus septemdierum (assembly GCA_963383655.1). NCBI lineage: Eukaryota > Metazoa > Mollusca > Bivalvia > Mytilida > Modiolidae > Bathymodiolus > Bathymodiolus septemdierum. Next base: position 2,887,333 of record OY726526.1, read on the forward strand.
AGAAATCTACTCTGCCTTACACAAGTATTGTACAGCTGCAGCAAAGTTCATGAAATTCGTCAGTCCTGTCAGACATTACCAGCAAAATTTGAGCAGATTTTGCTAAGAACCTGCACAAGATTACCGGGTACCATTTTGAAATTGATAATTAACGAGGACTGACATTTTATTCACTACGACAACCAAACCCATATGCTGCAGAATGTTGAATGCTGCTTGTCCCAATAACTGAATTATTTTTCATTAAAATTTGCATCTTTTAGACAAATTTCATAGATATTTATACCATTGGATTAAAATATGAAATTATTGGTTTTTTTTTACTCTGTGAACAACTTTCTTTTTTAACTGCTGGTTGCAGGTTCTTTAAAATGTGATGTGGTTCCTACTTGTGACTACCTATTTATAGAAATATAAAAGTTCACTATTTATTACATTTCTATTTTGATTCCTTCTTACATTTACATTACAGGACACTAAATTATGTAATGGTTAGTGTACTCTGTACAAGTAAGGTATATCATGGGTTCAAGCCTCTGTAGACTATAAAATTAGTATTTGCTGCTTCTCCAATAAGTACTCAATGTTAAACAGTAAGAACAAGGACTGGTTGGCATGGAAACATGATAATGTGTCCAAGTGGGGCAACATGTTTACCAATGAACCGTTATTTCACTGTAAAAATCCAACAAAGAAAAAACATCATCGTAATACAACCTATTTTCGCCATGGTATGACTGAAAAATTGCTCACTTGGCGTTAAACAACAATCACTTAACTCATTCACTAAAATACATCTACATGACTCAAAGTTATCTTGAATGTATTCTACTGTCAAATTTTTTATGTATATAAAACAAGTCTCTTTTGAACTGTCAAGGAAAACTAGTGAGATTTCAAACTTATTCATAATACAGTGATATCTGTCTAAAACGAACCCTGTATAAATTGAAATGATGTAAAAATAGAGCAAATCTTTGTTAATTTAAACTGCATAAACCAAACATTTGTCTTTTCTGAACACACTAGCTGGTCCCAAGGAGGTTTGGTTTAGACAGGTTTTATTCTTATATAAATTTCCTGTAGGTTGTGGGTCTAAGAAATGTGGGAGTTCTCAGCGAATTTAAACAGAATAACCCTCATTTCCACTATTTATGTCGGCATTATGTGACCATACTTACTTGTATAAGGAAATAAAGGACAGTAAACGGAACAATAATGATGATGAAATATGGCGTACTATACGAAATAACCACCATTGTTGCTACAACAAGGAAAGCTGTATCCAACCACATTTCTACTGTCATAGGTAGCTCATTATCTATTGTATCAATATCTGCTGAGAACCTGTTCACGATTCTACCAATGGGTGTGGTGTCAAAAAATGACATGGGTGACCTAATTACACTGTGTAACATCTGATTGTGGAGTTTTCTAGAAGCTGCTATTGATCGTATCACAAAGATTGCCACGTAGGAAAAGACGAATATTGCTGGAAAAAAAAAAGGGAAAAATATTAAGATATACATTTTTGTATTTTGTAAACATTTTTCTGCTCACAGATATTAACTGACATATTAAATCTTAATAATACGTCTGTCATATCTTCTTCCAAAAATTAATATAAAATTGTATTTTAGATAGCTTTCCAGTTCATTCTAGACTGCACCAATGTTATATTCATGCATTTTAACAATATTGTTGGGCCAGTATGGCCACAAATTTAAGTCAATGGGCCGTTATGAGACTGTGTTTGCGTCACTGTCATGCCAGAAAAAGTTATCATACTTGGATAAATTTCAGCTTTGTGCTTCTTGGTTAAGTCTAGATACTGAACAAAGCATTTATCATCCTTCCCTCCCGCTATATCTACCTGCTGACTCCATAAGCAAAACTCGTATCAAAGTTCGCATGAGCTGAGCTGGACTTATCAACAGTCAGCAGGAGTTATCACCAAATTCTCCCAACATTTAAACGATAATTCCTGTGAAGATGACAAAAGTAAATAAAATTCAGCAACACCATTAGATAGTTAACATTTTATTTTTTAAACATATATCAAATTAGGAACTGTCGTGTCAGCAATATCAACAAACATTGTCCTACAAAAATGTACTTGTCACAATTCTTGATAACCTCTGCTGAGAGACGTCATAATTTTTACGTCATAAGCAAGGTCGTGACCTTTATGTTTTCTAAAATGGAACGACATTGGTAAACAAAACCGGTGAATTGCCGACTTTGATGTTTGTAATACAAAAACCCAATGAATATCACCATTAAGGGAAAAATTCAACAATCTTAACATTTATATAAACCTGTAAAAATGAATAATATATTTGCAAGCTACTTATGAACTATGTTTTGTGGAAGCATATTTTGTATATTTTGAATAATGTGATTTTTTCAGCGAAAATACAAATATAGATGTATCCGTGTTTATGTTTGATTTAAGGATGATAAACATGTCATCTGAATGTGAATATGATTGATACTGAAAAATAACAGCCTGCTCGACAGAATATGAAGTTTGTGACTCGTTCGCTTCGCTCACTCGCCACCAAACTTCATATTCTGGTTCAGCAGGCTGATATTTTCGGTATCAATCAATTCACATCCAGATAACATATACGTATCTGATTATGATAGAGTGTATAATGTTTGGCAGCTTTCGGTTTTGGTCATGTGGATATCCGAGACATAAACAGATAAAATGAAAAAAAATATAAAACAGAAAAAATAATAATACAATTTCTAAGAATTTTGAAAGTCTTACTTGAATTTGAAAAAAGCTCCACCATATATGCCTAGATTAAAAAACACCTTGAAGAGCCCCAACTCCACAATATATGCAGAGATAAAGAAATACCTTGAAGAGCCCCAGCTCCACCATATATTCCTAGATAATAGTCATTCTTGTCTCGGTAAATAGTACTATTTGGTGGTCCTATTGTTCTGTTAGTTAAAGTGGCATCCGATGTCCACTTACTCAGCCACACATTACTAAATACTGATGCCACTTGGTAAAATCCAAACAATAGTAGAACCATCACTGCATACGGCACTCCTAAAGACTTGGCGTACGTAGCAAACACACCAAGACTGACCTAAAAAATCATTAAATGTCTTTCAGATATGACTAGAAATGCATTAAAATCTATTTTGTACTAAATGATACCAAAATTAATAAACCGTTTGCATTTTTCCAACTTGATTCTTAAAGTGCACATTTTAAAAAGAGTTATTTCCCTTTAATGTGGGCAAAAGAGTCAATTTTCATGCAAAATTCAATGAACATAACATATATATTTTTTTCATAATCTATACACAATTTAAATGTTGTAACAACTTGTGTATTTTGATTTAACTATACAGCTCTCCTCTGATTATTTTAAAATGGTTCAGATATCTACAAATTATTAGAAAATTCTACACAAATTCTTTGACTTTTGTCTATAAAGAAACATTTTATTACATTTAGCTGTCTACAACATATACTGTACTAACCAAATCGGTGGTGTAATGGTTAACATGCTCACATTGGTATTTGTTGATTCTCCGCTAAGCACACAGCATTAAGGAGAAAGACCAAAGACTCGTTGGCTTGGAATCAGGATAATGTGTCAGAGTGGGGCGACATGTCTATCAGCGGACTGTTGTTTCAGTGAGCTAGCACTATAAAAATTCAACTAAGCATGTTGGTCTAGTACAAAGCGGGCCTCATCATCATTGCATTGAAAAACTTGTTCTCGCCATGATATACCGTAGAAAGGCTTGTATTAGCCGCAGAAATTTACCCTTACAGGGATTTTCGGGGATGGGGGTGCAGATTATATACTACGATAGGTTCTGGGAAACTTTTTCCAAGATGTCGGATGTGACGGTACAGATATTTCAGAAGATATTGACTTGGAAGTTCGTGTGCATATCCAATCTATTGTTCTGACTTTGGAACAATTTCATTGTTATATCTATGTATGAACATTTTTGTTTTGTTGTTTTATATTTATATTAATAAAATAAATAGATCACGAGTGTTTTTCTATTTCCGTTTTGCATGGCTGATTCAGCGATTGTTGCCACTGCCCCTCTAGCTGATACGTGCATGATCTACTGACAATATTTATGTTTCCTTAACCCCCACCTCCAAAACTATATGCTTACATAGTCCCTACCTGTTACTTATTCATAATAATAGATTTTTCATATTAAATGAAGCCACAATGCATTGCTTACTAACCACCATTTTTTTTACAGGTAAGAAGTTGTACACGTGATAAAAAAAGATTTATTAATATTACGAATTTAGTTTGTTACACATATTTTCATTGGTTCTTCAACCCTGAATGTCAGCATATATACGGAAAACAGACGGGGTATATATTTCAGTCCCCAAAAACGATTAAAACATGGACGACAAAACATTACGCCTCACTGAATCAATGGTATAATACGAAATAATAAATGTATTTTTACCAAATTAAATACTGTTTTTATACTCAAAACGGCTGCATGAACAAAAAAATATTACAACGGTTAATTCCGTCACAAATACCTGATCGATTCAGCAAACTCCTATGTTCCACGGCTGTACCATAACAAATAAACAAAACGTTGAGCCTTGAAAACTTTCGAATTCATGGGGCCACACCAAGGTTTTATTTACATGTTGTTAACATTTAAATTATTGAAACTGTTTCGTAAACCCGTTGTTTTATTATGTGATATATTAATGTTATATTTATAAAGTTTATAAAATTTACTACATATGAAACTGTATTGAATTAGAAATTTAGCACAGTATTTTCCTTTATGAGACACCCCATACATGAAACATGACGCGACACATATTTTGACGTCATTGAAGAATGACGTCAAAGGTACGGAAACGGACATCTAGAGATACGAAAAATGAAAATAAAAACAATGGTTATCCGTAATATATCCGTTATTCAGCTATCAGATAGGGTATATAATGTGACATTCCCGGCTTATGATATATATTCCCTTCAGCTGCGCCTCAGGGAATATAGATCCTAAGCCGGGAATGTCATATTATCTGATAGCTGAATAACATATATTATTTTGTTTTTTGTTTATTTCTTATTTATAATTGCTTTCTATAGCAAATATTTAACATTCCTTACTATAGCAAATATAGCTTTAAAAAGCAAATATAGTTTTAATCTTTCACTTTTATAAATAAATAATCAGGTTTTTGAAAATGAATCTTGAAGTACTGGTCCCCATGAAATATTTCTGTCAACTTTCTATTAAAGTGTGGTAACAGATCAAGGTAAACACGGGTTGATTGTATGATTAGGCTATATATAGCTACCGACGAGTGTTTGAAGTTGAAAACATTTGTCACTATTAAAATTTCATTCTTAATGTTTAATGTTAATTACGATAACAATTAAGATAACAATAAATTGATAGTTGTTGAAAGAAAGTAGGTTTAGGTTTATGATGTTAAAAACCCTGAATAATTAATATAATAAAAACATAGATTTATTCTGTTTTTTTCTCTTAATGTTATAAGGATGGAAATAGTTTACCTATAAGGATGGAAATAGTTTACCTATAAGGATGGAAATAGTTTACCTATAAGGATGGTTAAGTTTTATTCATGTTAAGCTTTATTCATGCATTTGTCCTCCACACGAACGGGTTAAAAGTTGATGCGGATCATATATCCAAACTATGTTTTTCTCCCGAGATTTTGGGAGCACTACGGATAATAGAAGGCCGTCTACAGTAGCTGAAAAATTGCTGAGTTGGTGTTAAGCAACAATCACTCAAATACTTTACTTACATTTCCTTCCATAAGTTTTTCCTCTGTAATAAGTTTACTGCCTGAGGTAGATTTCTTTTCCTCTTTTTTAATTAACTCCTCTTTAGACTTGAGCCTCTGAAGTTCTGGAGTTTTACCATCAGACAAATCTTTGGAAATCAACCGTTTTAGAATTTTTTTGTTATCCGTTTCTGATATCACATCTCTGGTATAAAATAACATCACTCATGTTCAATGTCAGCATTAAATCTTTTATAAAAATTTATTAATTTCTTTTACAGTACTGGTAGTCCTCCTCTTAAAAAGGTCATCCCTTCAGCTTATAGGAGGGTGGTCTCTCTTAAGGGGGACAAATTGGTAGTATTTCATTTTCCCCATGCATCTGAAAACTGGCCTGATAAGAGGGATAGCCTTTGATAGGAGGGGCCATATGAATAACAAGTACAATATTTCATTGGTGAAATGGTTAGTGTGCTTTCCTAGAGTACAGTAGATAACAGCTTTGATCACCGGTCTGATCAACCTGAAGATTATAACATTTGTAATTGCTGTTTTTCCTGCTAAGCATGCAGCACTCTAGTACAAAGCAGATATCTTATCAGCCTCTCATCTAAATGTATCATGACCTCACCATGATAAATGCGTAAACATTGCTCACTTGACGTTAAAAAACAATTACTCACTCACTCATAACATCTGCTTCAGAGGTTTGACAACTGTAATAGCAAATTAAAATCAAATTGATGCTTGAATTTAACATTCTCTAAACCTGCAGAGTTCTGTGAACAATAATATGACCTCAATTTACAGTACAACCTCATGTATAAATTAAAGGTTGTTCAAATATTCAAAAAGGGCAATAATAACCTCTTAAAAATGGTCTGATGGTTTGGTTTAGGCTAATGGTGTTTAACGCCACTTTCAACAATATTTCAGTTATAGCATGACAGTCAGTTTTACTGTGGAGGAAACTGGAGTATCCGGAGAAAACCACTGACCTGTCGCAAGTCACTGACAAATTTTATCACACGTAATCATGCAAAGGTTTGCATCTTTCTCTTTTAAAATGTAGGAGGAGTTGTGCATCCAAACTTTTGTGATGGACAGACTGACTGACAGAAAGGACGAAAACAATTTGATAACATGAGACAAAATCTGACAACCTATAAAGGTACGACTACTTACCTATCAGTATCATCATCTGAGGTAATAGAGGTTAATCTTTGTAATATGTGTGCTTTTATCTCCTTCTCTATAATATAAAATCATATAATATCATACTGTATACAATATCTCCGCTTCCACAATGTCCCAATGAGAGACATAGACAAACAAAGAACCGACAATATCATAGTAGACATAGTTAAAAGTAAGATGAAAATGATAAATTTCTCAGTGGATGACATCAATAGGTTGCATATAATTGGCAACATTAACCAAGGAAAAGGGCAAATTATCTGTAGACTTCAGAGACTGGAAAATAAAAAACAGCATATACCAACTGAAAACAAATTTAAAATCTAATGCTGACCGCATATTTGTCACAGAGGACTTAACTAAACATCGCCAATCAATTGTCAAGGAATTAAATATTGCTAGGAAAGCAAAGAAGATCAGCTCCTTTTGGACATTTGATGGTAGAATTTTTGCAAAGATGACACAAGAATCTGGTAAGCAACTGATCAAAAACCTGGATGATGTTAGACATTTAGTAAATTAAAGGTTATAAAAGCACACTACAATATAAATCTCAAACATTATGTATTATTGTTTCGTATTATTAATTTATTATATAAACATCAATAATTGACTGATACATAATAGAGCTGAACCAATTTAAAATTAGTATAAGCTTATCATTGTCTACATTTAGTCTCCCTTGAAATGTTGTGCACTCGATTAATTACCTTGTTAATTACCTTAATTTGATAATATATGAATGGTTTCCAAAATAATTTCACTGCATTGCCTATAATAATCTACAACTGATATTGTTTACATATTATCTCCCTTAGATAACGGTACATTCTACTCACTGACCCATTGTTTACGTTTTTAATATCCGTGATTGATGATATATTTATTAGTCAATTGGTTACAATTAAGTTGTTTATACTAGAACAATTGAGTATCCGATTAAGTACCTAGATAGATACTGTTCTCTCTGCAGAAACGATTATAAGCGATGCATTTTCATATAGTGAAAATGTATAAAGATAAAGAAGTCAAGAAAAATGTCAAGGAATTTTTTTTTTTATCAATGTGTGACGTAAAAATATTTTTGACATTTACATCACCGAATATGGTACTGCTTTGACAACTATTTTACCTATTTTGTTCCTGTATTTAAATACTGCTATAGTGACAGCCGGAACCTTTGAACCGTAATGAGAGCGGGAGGTTTGGTGCCTTAAAATCTGATTCAACCCACCATTTCTTTAGAAATGCCTGTATCAAGTCAGGGTCATTACGGTTTTCACAGTTTTCCGGTTGTTGACAGATTTTGTCTGTTTATATAATTATGAGTTTTTACTTTCCCTTTGTAAGATTGTTCGGAGTTCAGTAATTTTGTTATTACCCTTATTTTCTAATAATCCAAGAAAGATGTTGTGTTTTATTGTATATATATATTACAGTGTCATTGTGCGGTGTACTCAATATATCATTTTGTGATCAAATTTGTCAGCTACGTGTGGCAGCTAAGTGGTTATCTCCAGGTACTCTGATTACCCCACCAATGAGGCTGACCGCTACGATATAATTGTAATATTCTTTAAAGTGGCATTGCACACCATGGCCCTAACCCTATATTATGGTGCACATGATTTGCCCTCGTGTCTGCTTGATATATATGATGATATATTTACTATTGTAAATGTTATCTGAGCAATTGCCTCTTATATGTATCTATGATGTACATTGAAATAATATAAGTAAAATTATATTTATTACTGATTATTATTAGATATTGTTAGATATTATATATTAAGTTTACTTACCTTTCTACAGTTATTTTTCACCCTTCGGTTTAATCCAAAAACAATTATAACAAAGAATATATTCCTTCACTACTAAATAAGTTGTTACAACAGAATACAGATACAAGAAATCACTTTATCTCACTACACTTTACAAGACTTGTACTCTTATAGTGTAAACATACGCTATCATTTAATATCCAGACACACTGACCTAGTTAACTGTGTTTATTTTCGGTGTGTTTGATTTACAATTTAACACAAATCGTGGAAATACGTACACGTAACTGACAACAGTGACAAGATTGTGCATGACCTTCTATCTCTCTCGTCTAATGATGAATTGGTATCCATTTGAAATATTATGGTTCGTTTATAAGAGAAACAGATAGAGATGCAGTAAAACAAAGTAAGCGACCCATGTTTATTTTTATTTTCCATATAGGAGAAAACACTGATTCCTTATAGACTAAAATTCATATTTATACGAGTATAAATTATCTATATATAGCTTCCTGAACCGATTTGTTAAATAATCTACATGTAACATACTATGAAAAAAAATCATTCAATATCAACCAGCTATAAACTTGACCAGTTTCATCTGGCAAAGGAATTACTGAGTTACTATGTAATATGTGTTCCCTGCATGTACAAGAGTGATAGGTAATATATAAATATCCGTACAATCTGATACAATATGGCACTATGTTGCCTTTTCAACTACATTATCCTAATTATGAAATGTTTTCTTACATTTGATTTTCACATTACATGTATAGTTTGTTTTGTACATATTTTACATTCTTCATTTTACAGTCCTATTCCCTTCCTTAAATTATACCCCCCTTATTTTCTTGTAGACCAGATCGTACTAACTTATTCCAAAACCTATCGACTGACTATCATGTACATTTATTATTTGTTATATGACAATGGGTAGTGATATTACAGCACACAGAATGTCGATAGGTATGTTTTATGCAAGAGCCTACTCATCGTTGCTTAAAATATATTCCATATTTTTTCGTTTTGGCATCATTGACTTCCTTAGTTTAGTGAGTTTTATCTCAAATTTTAGTCGATTTATAGCACGTAATTGCTATTCACCATTTACTATTAATATCCAATTCACCCTATTTTTACTACTTTTATTTGTTCTTGGTAACGACGTCCACCCAAACCCCGGCCCACAAGATTATGAGCTTTCTATATTTCACCTCAATGCTCGAAGTGTTCGAAATAAATTATCTTACGTGGAAGATATTGCCTCCGAGTCCTCTATAATATGTGTTACAGAAAGCCACTTAGATACAAATATAATTGATAATGATATAATAATTGATGGGTTTTCTGATCAAATATTAAGGAAAGATAGAAATTGTTTTGGGGGAGGTGTTCTCGTATACACATCACAGGATATTTGTGTGAAACCTAGATACGATTTAAACTTTGCCTCAGGAGAGATAATTTGGTATGAAGTTATTATTCCAAATTTTAAAATTCTAATATGCACTGTTTACAGACCACCTGGGTCTGTGGCTGCATTTTGGGAAAACTTTGAATACTCTATAGAACAAGCTATGAATTATACATCAAACATAATCATAAATGGTGATTTGAATGTTGATTTATTACGTGAAAACAACAACAAATTATTAGAAATTATTTCTGAATTTAATCTCACGAATGTAATTAAAGAACCCACAATGAATGGTGCTCTTCTCGATCCAATCCTAGTGTCCAACTTAGATATTGTCATAGACTCTGAAGTAATCAGTGTCAACAGGGATATAAGTGATCATGATGCAACTTTAATAAATATAAAAATACCTTGTTTACTGAAGAGATCTTATATGAGAAAAGTTTGGCTATATAAAAAAGCAGACTTTAATCAAATAAATAATGAAATATTGGAATTCCAATGGGAACAATTCCTGCATAAAAGCATGGATATAGTAGACATATCTAATAGGTTTACGCACAAGTATCTTGAGATGGTTGGGAGAGGAATACCCTCAAGATTAGTAAGAATAAGATTAAATGATAAACCCTGGTTTAACTCTAAAATTAGAAAAGAAATACGTACTCGTAATCGATTACACAAATTAGCTAGGAGAAATCAATCTAATCAATCTTTGCAAAAATATAAATCGCAACGAAATAAAGTTAATAATATGATTAAGTATGCCCGCGAACAATTCTTCCTGAGTGCAAACGAACTAGTAAATTCTCGTCAGAGCAAAAACTCAAAATCTTACTGGACATTTGTCAAACAAATGATGAAAGGAACAGGAAATAACTACACTATACCCCCTTTGTACAATGGATCAACAGGTGAATTAGTATATGAAGACAAGGCAAAGGCCGATCTTCTTAACCAATAATTTTGTTCTATTACATCTATTAATAATTCTAATAGAGAGAGCTCCCAAATGTAGTTCCACGAACACACGCTATAATATAAAATATAGATGTGAATATTCAAGATGTGAAAGACATTCTCCAAACTCTTCAAATTGGCAAAGCCTGTGGAGATGATGGTATTAGCCACCAAATGCTGAAGGCAACTTCTGAAACTATATGTTTACCCCTGAGTATTCTATTTAGGTATTCTTTACAAACCTGTAAATTTCCATCTGACTGGAAATTAGCTAGAGTCATGCCTTCTTTTAAAAAGGATGACAAAAGCAGTCCCTCAAATTATAGGCCCATCTCACTTCTTAGCTGTGTTGGGAAAGTGATGGAACGTGTAGTATATAAATATATCTACAATTATATTATTGAACATTCATTATTATATTCATATCAGTCTGGATTTTTACCTGCACATTCCACCGTTTACCAATTACTTGAAATTTACCATAATATTTGCAAAAATATTGATAATAGATTATCATCTATTATTGTATTTTGTGATATATCAAAGGCATTTGATAGGGTTTGGCATAAAGCCTTGATAATAAAACTGCAATCCTATGGTATCACTGGTGATTTTCTACACTGGCTAGATGACTATGTTAGTGATAGAAAGCAAAAAGTAGTTGTTAATAATGAATGTTCAAACCCCAATACTGTCAAAGCTGGTGTTCCCCAAGGATCGGTACTTGGTCCGCTTCTTTTTCTACTCTACATAAACGATATAACAGACAACTTGGGTAATCTAGCACGCTTATTTGCTGATGACACTTCACTATCTTACTTCGGTAGAAACTATGATATTATGAAATCTGATATTAATAATGATTTATCAAAATTAAACGAATGAGCAAAACTGTGGTTAGCAGATTTTAATCCTAAAAAGACTAAAGCCCTAGTTATCTCAACTTGAGCTGTACCACATCTAGACCTACGATTTAATGGGGAACTGGTCGAAATTGTAAAAAACCATAAACACTTGGGATTAACTTTTGCATCAGATGGAAATTGGACAAATCATATTGATAACATTGTAAATGCCACTTTCAAACAGGTTAATGTTCTCAGAAAACTAAAATTTACTCTTTCCAAGAAAACTCTATCAAATATATATCTTATCTTCATAAGGCCAACATTAGAATATGCTTGCGAGGTATGGTATGGGTGTTTTGAATGAGAAGTAGCAAAATTCGAAAAAGTGCAATTAGAATCAGCTAGAATAGTTACAGGACTAACAAAATTTGCAAGTAGAGACTCTCTTTACTATGAAACGGGATGGGAACCTTTGTCTTGTAGACGTAAATCTCGCAAACTGACAACATTTTACAAAATGCATAATAAAGTATGTCCTCAATACTTGTGTAATTGTCTACCTCCTACAGTATCTAGTATCAGTGATCATAATTTCCGAAACAATGAAAACTATACAACACCAAGAAGTAGTAGACTCAGAATGTCTTTGACATCCTTTATACCATCTACTGTTTCATTTTGGAACAATTTAGATCTAAATGTTAGAAATAGCCCAAATATATCATGTTTTAAGTCTAGAATTAAAGAAAAAACTGTTAAATCTCTGGAGTATTATGGTGAAGGGTCCAGAAAACTAAGCATATTCCATGCTAGACTACGACATCAATGTAGCTCATTGAATTCTGATTTATATCGCATAAACATTACAAATGACCCCAAATGTCAATGTGGTGCACCGTATGAAGATTCAATTCATTATCTAATGGAATGTCCATTATACCAAAACGAGAGATATTGTCTTTTTAGAAACTTAAGAGAAACCAACAAAAATATAGAAACATTACTCATTGGAAACGATGAAATTAGTATAAACGAAAATTCTAATATCTTCAATAAAGTTCGAGCATATATTAGACAAACAAAAAGACTCTAATCAGTGGTCGGTCATCTGGTCTACATCAACATCAATTTATTTCCCATGTTTCACTATATTGTGTTAAATATTATTTAAATTTGTGTATGTGCTATTTTTGTTGACATTATTATATGTGTATTATTTGTAGGGAGAGGACAGTCCATAAATTGTGATAACTTTTTGTCCAATCCCATTGCTGTTTTATTTGCAATAAAATAATATTAAACTAAAACTAAACTATGTTAATAAAAATACTATAAAAGGATTTGTAATATTTTACCTAATTCATCAATATTTTTACTGTGTAAATTCTAGACATAAATACTATTTTAACACTATACACTGTCCTTTCCCTTACACAAATACAGTAAAATTTCAATTAAAAAAATGGTCATTGTTGGAACAAAGGAAAAAAGATCACATAAGACAAGTGACCACTTATACAAGATTGGCTGACCTGGTTGCCAGTTCTGGTCTGTAATAATTTTTGGAAGGTAATTTATTGGAAAAAATGGCAGACACTTTGTAATGCTGCTATTTCTAATTTTTTTTAATGATTTACATTTAATTAGTTGATCATTTAATAATTTGATATCTTAATCAATAAAATCATGTATTAGGAACATCTTGAAAGCTAATTACAGATGATTTTTTTAAATCTAAAATGAAAACTGACCATTACTAAACGGTAAATTGATATTATAGGATAAACTTTGATTGACTGTTAGTGAGGTGACCTTTTATTTGAGCTAAAATAGCACATAAAGCCGTTTCCACCTGGTGGCCAGTAATTCAAGGTGACCATTAAGGCAAATTTGACAGTACAAGCTTAACACCACTTTCAACAATATTCCAGTTATATTGTGGTAGTCAGTTTTGGTACCTAGAGAAACTGACAGAAGTAGTGTATCGGGTCCGTATAGACCTATTACCCCCTATGTTAAACCATTTTTCCGTCCTCTATTGTGCAGTCAGCCATGATTAATTACGGCTCTTACACCTTTTCATCGTGTTTCATGTTTGTACGAGTTTTTGTCGTATTGTTTGTGCGTGTTTCACGTTTTAACGTTATGATTTCAGTTTTAATCACATGTTTTTTTTTACATTCGACACAGTTTGTTTAATTCTCTTTGTCTCTTGTGTTTTGTCTTTTCGTTTCTCTCTCCGTTTGTTTTATGTTTTCCTTCTGTTTCTAATTTCTACTTCACGTCACAATACCACCAATTTCCTCTCTCTCACGCAGCAGCAGCCATACACACTTACCCCAGAGAAGCAGCAGCAGTCATACACACTTATCCCAGAGCAGCAGCAGCAGCAGCCACCACCACCACCACCCCCACAATAGCACTGAAATTCCACCCAAAACACGAAAAACGTAAACAAAAACGTTAACAAAACGAACAAATAGCCATTAAAAAGTTAAATGAACACGAAAACACGTGATTAAAACTGAAACATTAACTCAAAAACAGGGAATCATTACATGTTTACCAAAAGATAACAAACCAAGACACTTTCTCAAAAATTGGAGATCAATATCACTACTAAATACTGTATACAAAATTGGCTCTGGTGTTATTGCTAGTTAAAAATAAGATTGAAGAGAGTTCTGGAAAAATTGTTTGATTTAGATCAAACAGGTTTTATTAGTGGAAGATACATTGGAGATAACATTAGATTAATCTACAATTTACAGAAGAAAACGACATACCTGGTTTGTTACTTTTGATAGACTTTGAAAAGGCATTTGATTCTATATCTTGGGACTTTCTTTTATCTGTATTAAAATTTTTCAACTTTGGGGAATCTATTATAAACTGGGTTAAAGTATTTTATAATAATATATCATCAGCAGTCATTCAGGGTGGTAATCTTTCAGAATTTTTTCAAATAGGCCGTGGTTGTAGACAAGGTGATCTGTTATCGCCATATCTTTTTATTTTATGTGCAGAAATTTTAGCCATTAAGATACAGGGTAATAAAAATATTGGTGGTATAAATGTGACAAGGATTGAACATAAGTTATCACAGTTTGCAGATGACACATCATTAATTTTAGATGGCAGTGAAAAGTCTCTAAATGAAGCTTTACTTGAATTAGATTGGTATGCAAAACTCTCTGGGCTAAACATTAATTTTACTAAGACACAAGTAGTATGGATTGGGAGTAAAAAATACAGTAATGACACGTTTGGTCAACACAGAAACTTATCCTGGGGTAAAACATCCTTCAAGCTATTGGGTATTAATTTTGGGGTCGTCTCATTACTCCGACAGTTATTTCTCCAACAGTCATTACTCCGACACTCATTAATACTCCGCCGGACCATGCATCCCGGACTGTATCATCATATCCTATCTAATCGCAACTCCAAACAACTATAGGATAATTGCACGGAGTGGATATTGAAAATATGAACACGAGTACCACAAAACGCATCAGATTAAACGAGTGTGCGGAACTTGCTACGCGCACAAGTTTAATCTGAATGCGTTTTGGCACGAGTGATCATATATTCAATATTCACGACATGCAATTGATTATTATATTTATTTCATTGACGAAAATAAAAGATAGTCGAAAATTTATATGAACTACCCAACCGAATACTTCCAAACTTGGCACATTTGTTAATTTTATGTGTGTTTACAATTAGTGTCCTGTGCGGAGTCAATAAAGAAGTGAAGGAAAATAACAACAACAACAAAAAACCAAATCCAATCTTGGCCTTTTATATACAAACCCGGGGAGCACAGACAACAATCTAAAGGGGAAAAAAACACAAAATTACGAGCCCAATGATTCGACCGAATGCGTGTGAAGCAATTTCTGTCTGAAACTGTTACAATGCACACGCAGTATTGGTCACGGGTAGTACAGGTCTCTTCAACAAACCCAATTCCGTAAGCATCTGATGCAATGGTAGGTAGGTGTCCCTCAACTATGAGATGACTTGATAACTTGAAAAGGTAGGCCATGTATTTTTGCTATCCTGAATTTTGAGGAAAATATTTTTTTTTCTCTCTCTCTCAACTTGCAAAATACATCAATACAGAATAGAGTACAATAATATAATAACATATAAAACATCATACAATCTATATAGTAAAGTACAATTAAATCTTCTTACAATCTTTTCCAATATATAATCAGGTGTATATTGCAGTGGAGGTTTTTTTTTTTTAGAATATAAAAGATGAGAAAAGGGGTATTTTGCAGAGTTTAAAATTGTTTACTATCGATATATGTGATAAATATTTTTTTTGTATAATTAGGAAAAAAAGTAGATAAGAATTTTAGTGTATTTTTAAAAAGAAAAAAAAAGACATTGAGAAGATGAGATTGTACTTTATATTGGCATTTATATGTAAAACTTTTATGGTCTGGCCTGGTGCAAACAATCAATTGGACTATAACACTGTACCAGATATACAAAAGCATTATTTGGATGGATCAAACATTCATATTGTTTTAATTATCCCGTAATGAGTATACTATAAAGTATACTATAGTATAGTAAATATAAACAAGAAAAGTATATTTAGATAGACTATATCAGTTAGTATTTAGTGGAATCTCTATGGAAAGGGAATTTACATAAGAATAAAAACTATGTCAACAATCCTCAAACAGTTTTTCAAAAGTGAAATTCTGCAACTCTTTGTTTTCGGACAGCAATCATTTTTTCAGTTTTGTATAAATTTATCAAACAGGCTTTAAGCGAATGAAAGGATAATTTTTTCTTCAGACATCTGTTTGTATATATATAGTATTTTATGTTTAGTAAAATGGCATTGTATACATCATCTTTATAGATTTTATTAACATCCCCAAAAATTAGAGTCCTCTTTAAAAATGTTTGGTTTATGTCTTTGTCACCGAACCAAGAATTTACTTGCCCTAGAAGATTTTGTACATTTTCACAACCCCAAAAAATGTGTTCAATGGTTTCATTTTCCTTTTGGCAAAAATTACAATTTGCATCATCAATAATTTTAATTTTTTTCAGGAAATAATTAGTAGCCAGAATATTGTGGTTTATTCTAAATTGAAACCAATGTAATTTTGTACATGCTGTAGCTTTAAAAGGGAGTATATAAATTTGCTTCCACTCATTTGAATTAATATCGAAAACTGTATTCCATTTTCTTTGAGCTGTAGGAACACTACTGTTTTTATTTAGAATTGTGTACATATCTTTTGAACCTTTAGAATTTTGAGGAAAATATGACGGGAATCGAAGAAACAAACTAATCAGAGAAATCATTTTTATTAGATCTACATGAAATAATATTTTCTTTTGTAAAAAATATTTTGTTGGGCCGCGCTGAAAAGCTTTAAAAACAATAGCACTGCAAACGAAAAAAACTTCTGAATCTGGGATAAAAACCATGCCTCTTTCAAGTTAAATGGGCAGTCCCGTACTGTATTTGGATTGCTAAAAGCGCCAGAATTGCAAAGACTATCGGTCACTGTCGAAGTATTAAGAGTCGGAGTAATGATTGTCGGAGTATTGAGTGTCGGAGTAATGACATTATCCCTTAATTTTGATGTTGATTTGGATAAAATTGTAAATATTAATTATGAGAGAATCTTGCAAATAAAAAAACTAATTAAGATATGGTCAAAAAGGAATCTTACTGTCATTGGAAAGATTACTGTCTTAAATCACCTAATCATTACATTGCCTAATCCTACTCAAGACATCTTAAAGAAGGTGAACGAGCTTATTTTTACCTTTATATGGAGTTCACCTGTGCACATAGTTAAAAAGGAATTGTTACAAAAAGACTTCTGTGAAGGAGGATTAAAAATGATTAATCTAAATTTATTTATTTTAGCCCTAAAAACAACCTGGGTAAGAAAGCTATTTCGAACTGAATGTAAATGGGATAATATCTTATTTTCGACAATAAATCAAGAAAAATTATTAAATTTTGGTAATGGTTATATTTCTTACATAAAAGAAAATGTTGTAAAAAATAAATTTTGGAAAGATGTGTCCCATGCTTGGAACACCTTTATTGATAAAGAAGAAAACTTTACATGGGAATATTTTTTGTCTTCTCCACTGTGGATGAACAAAACTATAAAAATTAAAAACAAACCAGTATTCTATGAAGACTGGTTCAGAAAAGGTATTTTTTTTTTTTAATGATATTATGTCAGAAGATGGAAAATTTCTCTCCATTGATCAATTAGAGGCAAAATTTAACATTTCCAAAAATATTATGAAATTTAATAGTATAATTTCAGCTGTTAAACATGCTGGAAAACAAAATGTGTATAATAGTTATAAGCTACTTACCCCATTTATTCCTTCGTTTGTTAAGACCATTTTGAAGAGTAAAAGGGGAACAAAAGATATGTATTTGTTACTAATAAGGAATAAGATAGTGTCAAATGGTCAGAAAAAGTGGGAGGAAATTTTAGCCTTAGGTTTAGATGAAACGAAATGGAGAGAAATATTCCAACTACCCTTTATAGTCACACAAAATACAAAACTACAATGGTTACAGTACAGAATTAACCAATGTATCCTAGGAACAAATACATTTCTGTATAAAATTAAAGTAAAGGACAATGCCTTTTGTACTTTTTGTCAGGAAGATGAGGAAACTATAGAACATTTATTTTGGAACTGTGAGATTGTACAAGCTTTTATTGATGAAATTGATTCTTGGTTATTGTCAAATGGTGTTAGTATTCCATTTACTATGCAATTTTTTTTTTTTTTGGTGATACTTCCAAATCGTCTCGAGGAGATGCTATCAACCTCATTTTATTACAAATAAAGCAGTATATTTTTAACTGTAAATATTTTCAGAAAAAAATATCATTGGTCACAATGCAGAGGAAAATACAGTCACTATATAACATTGAGAAATCTATTGCTATCAAAAATAAAACTAGAGGCTCCCAGGAGCCTGTATAGCTCACCTGGGTATAATAACAACATCAGTCAATAAAACTTGATAACTTCGGTAAAAAAAATTAACAAATGTAGCCTTCGTCATTGCAGACCCCTTCTACAAAAAAATTTGGGCAGGGGTTCCCCCTTTAATGTAAATTATCAAAATTGCTGTTAAAAAAACATATATGTCAATGATTCTCAAAATTTAGCTTTTCCTACTTCACATTTTATAATAGAGTTGCTTCCCTTTGATTATTTGAGTAACCAAAAGCAGTGAGTCAACAAAAAAATGCATTTCAAGAGGAATAACTCTTCACACAGTTGTCGCACATTTTTAACTGTGGAAAATTTTTTGTAGATCTTGACTTGCTGAACATTTTTGCAATTTAAACTTTCCCTCTATCTCTAATAGTTTTTGAGATATAAGATGATAGTATTAAAATTGAGAACATTTTGATGAAAAAAGGGCAATAACTCCAAAATGGGTAATGGGATTTACTTCAAAATTGCAGGGTAGGAAGATCTTGACATGCTGCAATTTTTTGCAATTTAAACTTAACCTTTATCTCTTATAGTTTTTGAAATATAAGACGAAAAGTATTAATTTATTTTTTAAAAAATTGATGAAAAAAGGGCAAGAACTCCAAGATGGGTAATCAGATTTACTTCAAAATTGCAGAGTAGGTAGATCTCGACATAGTGCACATTTTTGAAATTTAAACTTAACATCTATCTCTTATAGTTTTTGAAATATAACACGAAAAGTATTAAAATTTTGAAAATTTGATGAAAAAAGGGAAATAACTCCAAAATGGGTAATGGGATTTACTTCAAAAAGGCAGGGTGGGTAGATCTTGATATGCTGCACATTTTTGCAATTTAAAGTTAACCTTTATCTCTTATAGTTTTTGAAATATAAGACGAAAAGTATTAAAATTTTACAAATTTGATGAAAAAAGGGCAATAACTCCAAAATGGGTGATCAGATTTACTTCAAAATTGCAGGGTAGGTAGATCTTGATGTGCTGATCATTTGTACCTCATGTCAGATTTTTGATATTATTAACGGTTTTTGAGTTATTACCAAAAACCTGCAATTTTACCATATGTTCTATTTTCAGTAACAGCGGCCATGTTGGTTGGTGCACGGCATCACCGGACACAATTTTGAAGCTAGACACCCTAGTGATGATTCAGACCAAGTTTGGTTTCCATTGGTCTAGTACTTTCAGAGGAGCAGATTTTTGAAAAAGTTTACGACGTACGACGACGACGGACGCCAAGTGATGGCAATAGCTTTTTTCAACCAGATATGGAATGCTTTCACTTTACTGTTTAATTAGATATAAAGATTTTTACAAATATTCATTCTGTATATAACATAATAGAAAAGAAATAGCCTTTTGTTTTTATGAATGCTAAAATTACCTATTCATCAAAGCAAATTAAAAAAAACTTTTTCTTTCTCTTTAAAAATTATTTTTATGCCTTAAAAAACTCAATAAACTCAATAAACCTTTTCCATTTTTTTCTTTTTCTTCTATAACTACTTAAAACCCTATTTTTTGATTATCTGTATATTTGTTAATTTGTATCAAATTTTAAAATCTTGTTCTATTAATATTTCGGACTGTCTTAAATCTCCAGGTTACCTTGTGACTCTTCTCCATGCATTACTACTTGCAAAATAAAAACTGACAAAAATAATTCTTGTAAAACATGCATCATGCTAATAACTTCTCCTGAATTTACAAGTAATTTAACTGGAAAAACATACTACACCAAATCGTTTGACCCTCTGGACTGTTCTACTAAAAATGTCATTTACGGCATAGAATGTACACTCTGTGGACTTTTGTATGTTGGTGAAACTCGTCAAACATTGCGAAGTAGGATGAGCCAACATCGAAATGATGCAAAAGATCCCAAATACAGGATTTTGTATAATCATTTCAATCAACCGGGTCATGACCGCTGTTTGACGATGAAAGTTCGAATCATCGAGAAGATTTACCATCATACAAACAGTCCTATACTTAGTACACCTTACCGTACAGGTAGAGAGTTGTTTTGGATAAAAGAACTAGGCACTGCAATGCCTTACGGTTGCAATGATAACATCAAAGGAGTGGGAAATTTGTCAAGTCCTGGATGCAACGAAATCAACGAGCCTTTTTAATACTATTCCAAGAACTAAACGTAGCCATGGTCATAAAAGAATTCAACATCCTAATGTTAAAAAGTCCTCTAAACCAAGAACGTTACAAGATACTTTTAATGATTTACTTTCTAATATACAGAAACCTCTTGGAATTCATCATATTCGTACAATCTTATTTTCACTACCTGTAAACTACCTCAAAGATCTTAGGGATTTTGGACTTGACAAAGGAGGCGTAGATCCTTTTTCTCCTAAGTACAGATTGTCTAGTATTATATGTGACGTGGCGTCCTTTCGTCTTTTTAAACCAGTTCGATCTGAACCTCTTCAACAGAAAATTCCTCCATATTCCGTTTGCTAACAAAGGAATCGATGCTATTAACATCAGCAACATTCTTAATAGAAAAGAGGTCGTAAAAGAAATTCCATCATATTTCAAAAATCAATCTGTTCCCATTGTCTCCTATAGTTACACTAACAGCATTGGCCGTAAAATTTTCAACTACAAAGAAGCATTGCAGGATATTAACATAGAAGAGTACCTTAAGAACCCTCTGACTTGTGACTGCTCCCACTCTCCTTTTCAATACAACCCATCTGGACATGTAATCACTGGTGATCTGAATATCATTCAACATGAGAGTCTCTGAAAGGTGATTTCTCATGGTCCTAAATTCAGAGAACCTCAACACATCAATTGGAAACATAATTTCAAGATAATTATGGATGCTGTTGAAGATTATGCCAGAAGGTGGATAAAGAGAGAAGTAGACCAAGATCCTGAGTTAGAGTCCTTGTCAGACTGGGTTAGAACAATTAGGTCTCTAATACAAGGTCGGATTCACAAACTAAAAAATTGTGTTAATAGTCGACCTAAGTCTGAATTTAGAAACAATTCATAAAGCTTTTAGTCATAGAAACTATGGCTCAAAATTTGTTGTGTTAGGCTACAATTCCACATATTTTTCAAACAAAATTCAAAAAGGTAAAACATGCTACTCCGAGGAACAAGTGATCAGTATGCTGGAGTTCCTCAACGATAACATATTTGTCTCCTTTGGAGGGACACTGTTTCAGCAGGTCATCGGCATACCAATGGGTACGAATTGTGCCCCTCTTCTAGCCGATTTATTTTTATACTCATATGAGTCGGAGTTTCTTCAAAAGCTTGTAAAAGATAAGAAGATTCATGAGGCTAGAGCCTTTAATTTCACATACAGGTATATTGATGACATTTTATCTATCAATAATTCTAGATTTGCAGAATTTCTTCCATTGATATATCCTCCAGAGCTGGAAGTTAAGAGACCACCGATACATATTCGTCCGCATCATTTTTGGACTTATACCTCAAATTTGACGACAGTGGTCAACTCAGTACTAAAATTTATGATAAGCGGGACGACTTCAATTTTAAAATCATAAATTTTCCAAACATGTGCAGCAATATACCAGCTTCTCCTGCATATGGTGTTTACATCTCGCAATTGATTCGCTATGCAAGGGCCAGTAGCAATTATTCTGATTTCCTGAAACGTCATCTTCATCTGAGAAACAGGCTACTGGACCAGGGCTATAAAAAGATTCGCCTTATTCGATCTCTTAAAAAGTTTATATTCCAATATCAAGATCTTGTCGAAATATATTCCGTCTGCAGAAAAAATTATAAGCGATGCATTTTCATATAGTGAAAATGTATAAAGATAAATAAGTCAAAAAATGTCAAGGATGTTTTTTATGTGTGACGTAAAAATATTTTTGACATTTACGTCACCGAATATGGTACTGCTTTGACAACTATTTTACCTATTTTGTTCCTGTATTTAAATACTGTTATAGTGACAGCCGGAACCTTTGAACCGTAATAACCGGGAGGTTTGGCGCCTTAAAATCTGATTCAACCCACCATTTCTTTAGAAATGCCTGTACCAAGTCAGGGTCATTACGGTTTTCACAGTTTTCCGGTTGTTGACTGATTTTGTGTTTATATAATTGTGAGTTTTGACTTTTCCTTTGTAAGATTGTTCGGAGTTCGGTAATTTTGTTAGTACCCTTATTGGTTTATTATGATTGGAAAATTCATCTTTTCGTGGAATCACATTATTTGGTATTTTCTGTCATGTTATTCAAATAGAAATAGTATGCCATTCTGTATGTAAATTACTAAAAATACTAACATCTTTATATGTTACGTGCTTTACTAATGTTAACGAGGCCAGGATAAGGTACCGGTACTTTATATATTCAACTAACAAATGTACAGATTTTAATAAAAATATAACACTTGGAGAAAAAAAAAAAAAAAAGAAAAAAAAAAAAAAAAAAAAAATGAAATCATAACGTGAAAACGTGATTAAAATGTGAAACACGCGCAAACAATACGACAAAAACTCGTACAAACGTGAAAAACGATGAAAAGGTGTAAGAGCCGTAATTAATCATGGCTAACTGCACAATTGAGGACGGAAAAATGGCTTAACATAGGGGGTAATAAGTCTATATGGACCCAATGCACTACTGACAGACCTTCTGTAAGTCACTGGCAGGCAGATAGCATTGGATACGGTTGTTTGTAGGAGGGTTTGTTTACTTTATTTGTATTTGTTTATGCATTGTGGTATTGAACACATATTGTGTTGTGTTTTTGTTTTGTTTTGTTCTTCATCTTGTGTGCCAGTTTTTCTGGATCGTCCATATTTGAGCCTTTTCGGTGTTCTCTAACGTTTATTCATTCGTCATGGGTAGAAGTCAAATACACAAGCTACTTACATGAATATTAAATCCAATGGTTACAAAGCATATGGAATGATTATAAAAATATATAATATGGATACACAAGGTATTAGTCTGCTAATATAAAGTTAAAAGATATTATATGCTAGACAGGGTATATAATGTCACATCATATACCCTGTCTAGCACCTGAATAACTATTAAATTATGGTGCATAGCTTTTAATTATAAAAATTCAAACATTTTCATGTCAATGACCAAACTATAGCTTTCCAGATTCTATCTTTTTGTAATCAGTTCATATTAATATGCTTTAAAGTCCTGCGGTAAAGGAGAGTAGCATTTTTAGACATGTGGCAGAGATTATAACTGAGTGAAGTGATACAGAATCAGAAACATTCTCTGTAAGGGACAGTGCTTCACTCCCATCTGCAATTTTTGCTAAAAAAAAAAAAAAAAAGAGTTCATTATAGACCATTCAAACCCACCTTCAGGGTCCTCCTCTTCCTCATCTTCTGTTTGTATCAGATACATTTTTAAGAATTGGGCAAAAGCTCCTTCATGTGATAAGAGTTCGTCATATGATCCCATTTCTGACACGGCTCCATCCATCATGACGATGATTTTATCAACCATAGGCAGCCATCTTACTCCATGTGTAACTAAAATTCTTGTCTGTCAAAAATAAAATCCTAACATTAGTATTCATGTCTAATAGTCCAGACAATTTATGAAAAACCTGGAACAAATTGCAAAAGAAAAAATAAGTAGCCTATTATCTTTATATACACATGTTTAAGGAAATATAAAAAGTCGCCACAAAAATGGTAAGGGGAAATGCATGAATTTAATCACGAAAAATTATTGATTTGGTCGTGAAAATTATTGTTGGCCATTGCGCTCTGTACGATATTATAAAGTACGGAATCGTCTTGCGTATTGCAGACAATGAATAGAATTAATGAGATTGTAATTGAAAATTACTTATGAAATATAAAGTATTCAGCAATATAAATAAAAATAAAAATATTAGTCGAAATATGATATGATAAATGCACCAGAAATGTACGACCTTTCCCATTTTACCGAACGGAAAGCAGACAATTTTTTTTCGGATCCACAAATTTGGATAAAATGCTCATTAAACATGATTCTTTCACAAAATAAACATTCAGTTGCTCTCAAACTTTAAATATATGTAACCATAGCACATATTTTCAATAAATATAAACAAAATACAGATAAAGCAATCGCAAATATTGTTTTAAAAGTGATATCACGTTCAATTTTTTCTGAAAATTATGGCAGGCCGTCATGGACAGAAATAACGTTGCGATATGTTTAAAAGTGTATGCTCAAATACATCAACTCTTCTATTAAATCTCATGATTTTCTACCTTAAATATTGCTACACAAAGAAAGTTGTATTCGGAGACAAGGAAGGTCAGATCATCTGATATTTTTCTTTAGTTTTTATTTAGATACTGCAGAATAATTGGTGTCCCGCATGATTTTCAGGAAGAAAATTTAATAACTGTCTGTGCATCATTAGAGCGCTGTCCTTACATGTACTATCGCTTCTGTTTCCACCCAGAGCCTGTTTATTTTCTATGATGTTCAAATTAATGCAATCATTTATGTAACCAATAAACAAACTTTGTCAGACGTCATGATTGACAATAATAAATTTCATTTTATTCTTATTCTTGTTTCATCATGTTCTGCGAATCATAAAATCTTTTCAACAAACAAAAAACTTTGGTTAAAGCCGAGTTTCGGTTTTACTTGTAGTATTATATTTCAGCCAATAAAGTCGATTTCTTAAAATTCTTAAAATCATACAAATGTCGTGACCGGCTGAAAATCTCAAAATAGTGAACTTAAATAGCTAACAAATTTTCAATGCTGATTAAATTATAAAAAAAAAATTACCATTCAAATTTTTGAATACTGATCGGCATTTAGTTTGATAATCTTTTATTTGGATGTTCTTAATTTGCTTTGCACACATATAGCTCTCTGTATAAATGAAAATGAAACTATTAAACTGTCTATTTAAAATATTATCCAATCAGAACAACGAATCACTCGCTTCACACCACCTATGATTACCAAACACGATACATTTCTTGACAGGCACTATTCGGTTTTGTTTGAAAAAAAAAATTAGTGGTGTTTCAATAGGTATTTTGGGGGTTTGTTGTCATGTCAAATCAAGATGGCAACAGGGGTCAGTTTTACAGAGATGTCTTAGGACTAAATCATGTCTTATGATGGTCTTACGACATATCTTTGTCCCAAATATGTTTATCTAACCGCATCAGTGCAGGTGGTGTATTGGTTAGCGTGTTCACCTCGAGTGCGGTAGATCGTGGGTTCGAGCCTCGACCGGTTCAATCCAAAGACTATAAAATTGGCATCTGTTGCTTCTCCTTTAAGCATGCAGCATTAAGGAGAAAAAGTAAAGACTGGTTGGCTCAGAATCAGGATAATGTGTCAAGAGTGTTGTGACATGTCTATCCACGTACTGTTGTTTCAATGAGCTAAGACTATAAAAATCCAACTAAGCGTGTTGGTCTAGAACAAAGCAGACTCATCATCTCATTAAAAATTAACGTGTTCTCACTATGATATGGCTGAAAAATTGTTGAGTTGGCATTAAACAACAATCACTCACTCAATCTAAACCTCTCTTATACTACGTCAGGTCTTAACATTAGTCACAAAGTTAGGACATCAAAATATATGTCTTAAAATTGTCTTAGGATAATTGCTCAACAATCACTCACTCCTAAATTGTAAATAAATATAGCCGTGGTGTACGCTTGAGACGAAATAAAGTATCTAGTGGCCCTAACAATTTTTTAGACTACTTAGCTGCGACATATATCGTCGTGTATTGTAAAGTCGAGAGTATTGTAAAGTCGAGGGTTGGCTATTTTGCATATTCATTAGATGACGTCGTAGCGAGCACGTGCCCTGTGACTGTCAAACAATAATAGTGATGACCTAGTTGGAAATTACCAAGTATCTTAACAAAAATGAGATTCAAACAGGTAAAATAACATTAGAAAGCCTCAAGATGCAAATTTCCGCCATTTTTGCTAATGCCCATTTTTAAAAAACAATTGTTGTGCCGTTTTTAGAGCCTTGGGTCACCAGGGTCACGGAAGACACGGTCGGCTGCTTTGTTTACAAACTTGGGTTAAAGGTTATATGACTGAATTTGGACTCGTGGGTTTAATCAATTGAGAAAAATGTCTCACAAAACATGTGATTTCTTATTTATCTAACCTGTAAAATGTAAAAAGTCTGACAATGAGTGAAACAAAATAACAACTTGTAGCCTTTCAAAACACTTGGTCATGTGACTTTAACATATGGATAAAAGAAAGAATGTATATTGTGTTTAATGTAGTTATAATGTATTGACCCACATTGTTGTTATTTGCTGTTTGAAATAGTGAACTAAAATGAACTAAAATGAACAGCTGAAAAAACTTTATGTGAAAAATATGTTTTTCTGCTGAGACAAATTAGACAATTTTGGTGTAATGCCAGTTTTTTTTTATATTATATGACACTGAAAAAAGATGTTTTTAGCTGTGATTGTTATTACAAATTGCTATCTTAATTATAGTTGAAAAAATTGAATTGGTATCATCTTTCATTTATTCACAACCGTATGCAAATATGGAGTCTCGACTTTACAATACACTCTACAAAACATGGTGGAAATACCCTCCAAGTTTCAGATGGATTTTTAATCACTTGCTAAGGACGCAAAAATAATGTAATCGGTACCAAAAGAGACTACATGTATGTTTATTCTTGATTATGTTATTTATAGAATAGTTGCAGTTATTTTAAAAATGTTTTGAGACAAAATAGTCTTAGGGTCTCGACTTTACAATACACGAGGATAATGGTGTGCAAACATAGATTAGCACGTCTTTTAATTCCACATTTATGTAGAATGTTACAAAATGACATGCAAAGATCCACTATAGGATCACACACCTTCCATATATCTTTGTAATTTATTGTTGCTTACTATTATTCACAACTTGTGAATATTTTGCATACAAAACATAAAGTTACTTCAATATAATATAATTAACTTAACCAGCAATATAAACATACATTTGTTTCTGATCATGGACCATAGTGGATAACATAGAGAGTGCCACGACCCCGGCACACTACTTACAGACATCTTTTGTAGATTTCGAAAAATCCTCTACAAAAGGCTCTTTTTTTTTCGACCCTGCCAAACTCTATATACCTTTTTCAGTGGCATTCAAGTCGTTGACCCTGTTGACATATCACTTCCATCATTTCTTTATTGTTTTCATATATTATTGAGGGGGTTATAGGGTCACTTTCAACAATATTTCAGTTATATTGTGGCGGTCAGTTTTAGTGGTGAATGAAACCGGAGTACCCGGAGAAAATCACTGACCCAACGCAAGTCATTGACAAACTTATCACATAATGTAGTATCAAGTACACCTCGGCATAGGCAGGATTCGAACTCACAATTTTAGTGGTGATAGGCACTGATTACCAAGGTAGTTGTAAATCCATCTACCATACGATCATGGCCATGACGACCCCTATATAATTATTGAACTTGTTCTCGCACTGAATATAGCTGAAATACTGTTCGATGGAAGTTGAGAAATAATCAATCAATCAATCTTTTATGATATCTTTGTTAAACTGCCCCCAGGTTTATAATGTTTGTCATAATTTGACTACACCAGTACACTTTTGTTTCGCCATACAAGGCATGGGTTATTTTGTTCCAACAAAAAATCTACCGAGGTAGTAATTTTGTTTCACGTTTCAAATGAGAGGTTATAATAATATCTTTTGTTAATACCTGATACGAACAGCAGCAGTAGGTTTTTATGGAGATATTTTAATCGAATACATTGTTCAGGACAGAGGCATAGGAGTGGACCGGGAAGTGGGGGGAAGGGGCTTAAAAAGTGAACAAGCAAGTATAGGGGCAAGCTTCAGAAGTGAACCAGAGAGTGGGGGACAAGCTTAAAAGGGTGTGGGGAATCTTCAAGTCATGACTGAAAAAGGGGGAATTTTCAAAAACTCACAAACACAGAAGGTTCTTTTGGAATCAAAACTACACAAAAGCATCTTAGTTGACTGTGTATTTATCAATTCCATCCTAAAAATGACACTCATTATTAACTATGCCGAACAATTCAAAGTGCCACCCTTGAACACCCTCACCCCACCCCACCCCCGTCCTGGATCATATGCCTCTGCATTGCTTATTGATTTCACGGAATTTCAGAAGAATTTTACCAAATTAAATACAACTTTTTATCCTAATTGTTCGTGTAATACCATACCGACGATTATGTCAGAAAAATAAGTTCAATGACAACTGAATCGCTCGTATGATTATTCGTCCACTTCTAGTTTTTGAGTCCACATATTTTGTAGTATAGAAGACAAAAAATGAGCAATCATTATAGAACACCCCCATACATAATGTTCTCTACTTTTAAAATCAAATGGCCAAGCAGATTAATTCACTTAATAAAATATGAAATTTTAAGGGTGAAAACACATTACCATTGCTTAGGAGTTTTCCTTGTTGCCATGGTAACTGCACGCTGCCATGTGTATCATCATATTGTAATTTTATTCAAGTATGATACCGTATAACCGATAATTTCTGCGGTGTGAAATTTCTGCGGTGTTGGTCAAAAAGAAGACATTTAATTTTTGCGGATTTTTTTTTCTGCAGATTGAAAATCTTGGCACCGAAAGCAAAAATTGCTTGTTTTACAGGAAGCAACAACTGAAGTGATGTTACGATAAACAACTGGTGCACATTACAGTGGTCCTTAGAAGTAAAAACATATTTAGTTCTTTAGAAATTTTTCAAATGTTACAACTTCTGAATACGCACTTGGTTAACTTCAAATTTGTCTTAAGAAACAATTTTTTCACTGTTTTCGCGATCTATTTTGTTGACAGGAAATACAAAGTCAACAGTTGGATCGATATCAGTATAAACTTTGATATATTTCGGATATATATTTTTAATGTTGAATTTTCATACTTTATCATATAACAATTGTTTTTAAAAGAATTATGATTAGAAGCAATTGTATTCAATTCTTTTAGTATAATGTAGACTTAAAAACTCGGGTTAACCGGAATTCTACTACCAGTACATTTCTATTTGTTTGGTTTTTAAATGAATCCTGAGATTACGCAGTTTGATATTATTCAATCGAAGCTACTACAACAATTAAAAAACAAAACAAAAAAAACTAAAGTTAATATATGAAATAACAATTTTAAATATTGCTTAATAAACTTTATTATGATTGTCAACATTTAATCAGGTGATTGTTTCAATTATTGTCGGCGTCAGCTTGGTACAATCATATTTCTTGATCTGGAGTAACTGTAATTAACAGGTAAAAATCATCATGCCACAGCTAAATAACCTTTAATTGTTGAGTAAACATTTATATAGTACCAGGTTTTGTTTATCTGGATATAGTAATTACGACTAATTATTATATTTGACACTTACGGCGGAATCGGAGTTAGAGTCTGAAAACGTATTTTGTACAGGATATTAAACAATTATTTTACATAATATTCTGCGATTTTAATTTCTGCGGTCCAGAGTTGACCGCAGAATACCGCAGAAATTAGATTGCCGCAGAAATTACCGGTTATACGGTATTTAAAACAAAACCATATTTGTTTCTGAAGATATGCTTAAAAATAGACGTCAATATTTTAATATGCAAATTTGTACTACAGAACTGAAGAAATTATCTCCCTTTAAAGGGTAAAAATGTACCAAATTATAAAGGCTGAAAATTATACTTAATCCTCAATATATCCATATCGACTTTTGTTTCTGTTAAAGGAGATGCAGTAAAGTTGCTAAAACATCACTTAGAAATTCTTTTGCAATTTGTTCCTGGTTTGGATATTTTCCTCATAGATTGACTAGGGGTTCTTTGACTAAAATTTGTTTGTATCAGTACGACACTTAATTTTGTGGTTGTATTATACTATGGGTCTTCAGGTTGTCATCTTCCATCATTAGACACAATGGTTTTCATGCAATAAATATTATTTGTACAGCCCCTATCTTAGCCTCATACTTTTCTTCATTGTCTTTTCAAAATTAACAAGTAGTTTGTTTACTATACTGGTTACTCGAGTTTCTAGATCACTGCTTTTTACAAGGTATTTTGTGGCTTTATTCAGATCACTGATTTTTGTTATACCTTGTAGGTTTGATTTAATTTTTAAACAAATAGATTCGTATACAAGCCAGTAAAGCTTCAAATTTGTGAGTGCCCAGCTTAAAATTGTGTATTCCATATTTCAATATTTGTTCCGCCATAATATATACTGTCAATCAATTATTTCATTTCAGGTTGTTTTAATCGATTTCATCAATACAGGCTTCAATGTGTTTACAATACCATCACAAATATGGTTGCTATTCAGTGCATGTGCAACAGAAATCATAACACTTTTTTTCAAACATGCATAATGGAACAAATTTTACATTTGATTCAATGTTAACTCCATATACAGTGTTCTCCATTGCTGGTTATAGCCAGCTATAATTCTCTTCCGACCGGCATTCATTTTTCAAGCTGGTCGGAAAATTAACATTGTTTTCCCAACTTCCGTATTGATCCCAATTAAATTCCTGTGTTGCATTTCATGTGGCTCTTATGTTACAGTTGTCAGAATGTCTTTAAACATATATTGAATCAGGGGACAGTTGACAATTTTAATGACGAAATAAGTATGAGCATACCTTTTAATGGGTTATAATCCACATGCAAATCTTTTTGAATTATTTGACTTTGTAAAACGACAGAAATATTTATCTGTGAAAAGATTTTAACAACTTCTGGTAAAAAATTACTTCCAAACTATACACTAACGGTGACACACTTTTATATGCAAGTGCTGTATAAACATTTCTCTTTTAAATTATAACACCTTTCGATTAGCATATTTGATCATCTTTCTTTAAACAATTAAGTACATTTGCCCCTGGGTTAGGATTAAT
This sequence comes from Bathymodiolus septemdierum, assembly GCA_963383655.1. Lineage (NCBI taxonomy): Eukaryota > Metazoa > Mollusca > Bivalvia > Mytilida > Modiolidae > Bathymodiolus > Bathymodiolus septemdierum. The sequence continues at coordinate 2,919,312 of OY726526.1, forward strand.
TTTGTGACACAATTACGAGTGGTTTCATTCCGAGACAAGGGTAATGAAAGATCGAACATGTTGAAGTAATTTTACAAGTACAACCTGTCATAATGAGGAAAAAAAACAACTTTTTGTTCTTTTTTTTTTTTTGTTGTGAAAAACAAAAATTGAAAATACAATGGAGATTAAATATTTGTAAAACAAAAAAAAAATTTTTTTTTTTTACATGTATCGACAGAAATTGCTGATATACATGCTCATAAAGTAATTTCAGATGCTTTTTATTTTTTTATTTTCAAATTCCATGAAATAACACTGATCTATAATTATGAAATTCAAAAACTGATTTTGTTCCGATTCTAAGTTGATATATGCAAAAAAAGAATTGAGAAAATGAACATTACATAATTATACGGCTCGTTTGTCTAATGTATTGAATGTGAAAGGGGATTTAGTTGCATGTCCAGAGTGAAGACAACATTGAGGAACAAACAGGCTGACTAACACCATATTACAAGGATTAATGATGGTTTAAATACATGGACCGGATGACTCAGAATTTGATTTCAGGACAGCCATGAATATTTGGGGGAAACTTAGAAAGAGACATATCTTGGTTGAAAAAGCAAAGGAATCAACAGAAAAATCAAAATTTTTGAAAAAAATTGTGATGAAATCTCTTTTGCTAAGGAAAATTACAAGAGAAATAAGAATTAAGAGACATGTTGAAAATAAAATAAAATTGCTATAGCAAGTAGTAGCATTAAATTGGAAATATAAAGAATTCTTTGTACTATTTTTGTCGCGATTACGCGTACTTAAGCGCAACGGCGAAAAAATGAAAACACATTATAAAAGTCAGCAACAAAAAACAATCACCTATTACTCAGCAAAAATGGAGAACACTGATATACAAGACAAATGATCATGGATGCTTAATGGCATTTCATAAATATATCAGTTACAATGTACATTGCATATAATAGAAGCTTGTTTTATTGGTGGGGGCCGTCATGGACGTGATCTTATGGTAGTTGGATTCAGTGCCTATCACCACTAAAGTTGTAAGTTTGAATCCTGCTCATGGCAAGGTGTACTCGATGCAACATTATGTGATAAAGTTTGTCAGCGACTTGCGACAAGTCAGTGGTTTTCTCCGGGTACTCTGATTTCTTAAAACAATAAAACCGACCGCCATGATATAACTGAAATATTGTTGAAAGTGGCGTTAAACACCATAAACCCCAGACCTTTCTTAATAATGACTGGTAATAATACTTTGTTCTAATCTAAAACTGACTTACTTTATCTTTTAGAAGTCCATCTTTCCCAATGACTTGATCAAAGATATGTTTGCCAACATTTGAGTCAACAGCACTTAGAGGGTCATCTAACAGATATAGATCTGTATCATGATATACAGCACGGGCCAAACTGATACGCTGTTTCTGCCCACCACTCAGATTTATACCCTGAAATAAAACAACTGATAATTAAACTATGCTAAGTAACCAAGCTAAATGTCAATTATGGGGAGAGACTAAACGGGTGAGTGAGTGATTGGTGTTTAATGCCAAATGAGCAATTTTTCAGCTGTATCATTGCGAGATACGTTAAGAAGAGATGTCCATACCAAACCAACTCGCGTAATTAGATATTTATAATGCAAGATTATTGAAACAACAGTCTGCAGATAGAAGTCACTCCACTCAGACACATTATCGTGATTCAGAGCTCAGTTTTTTTTATCTTACTCCTTAATTCAGCATGGTGAGAACAAGTTAATTTTCAATGAAATGATGATGAAATCTGCTTAGTACTAGACCAACACACTTAGTTGAATTTTTATAGTGCTAGCTCACTGAAACAACAGTCTGTGGAAAGACATGTCACCCAATTAGGACACATTATCCTGATTCCGAGCCAACCAGTTTTTGCCCTTTCTCCTGAATGCTGCGTGCTTAGTGAAGAAGCAACAAATACCAATTTTATAGTCTTATGTCTGACCCAACCATGGCTCGAATCAACAATCTACCACACTCGAGGTGAGCACACTAATCATTAACACCACCGATGCGGTTGTTAGAGAAAGAATTCAAATTAATGATTTGAAACTTTCTTTTGGAGGTTATAATATATTTTTGTTTCTGTTTTAAGCTAAAATCTTTTTTTTTAAATTTAAATTTTTCACCTTTTCACCAATTTCTGTATTATCACCAGCTGGGAGTACTTCAAGGTCAGGTCGAAGTGCACATGCATCAATCACACGATCATACAATACCTGGTCCATGTCACAACCAAATAAAATGTTTTCTTGTACAGATGAGTTTTGTATCCAGGCTTGTTGTGGTACATATCCTTGTGTTCCCTATGAAAAAATAATTCAAAAGATTAAATTATCCTTATTTACATTAAAATAGGTTAGGGTTAGGGTTATGGTGTTTAACGCCACTTTAAATAATATTTCAGTTATATCATAGCGGGTTTAAAATGGGTTTCTATGATAGTGTTCACATGCTAGCTGAATTATAATGCAATAAATATATCTTACAAATAATGTTTTAGAATTTGAGCGAGTAAGTGAGTGATTGTTGTTTAACATTAAATGAGCAAATTTTCAGCCATACCATGGTGAGAACAAGTTACATTTCAATGAGATGATGATGAAGAAGTTTGCTTTGTACTAGACCAACATGCTTAGTAAAAGTTGGATTTTTAAATGTCACTGAAACAACAGTCTGCAGGTAGACGTGTTGTTCCACTCAGACACATTATCCTGATTCTAAGACAACCAGTACTTGTTCTTACTCCCTAATAATGCATGCTTAGCAGAAAAGCACCACATTCCAATTTTATAGTCTTTGGTTTGACCCGGCAGGTACCAAAACCAATGATATACAGTACTTGAAACAAGCACGCTAACCATTAAACCACTGATGCAGTTTTTTTTAGTTTTACTTCCATATTGATGTGTACTTGATAAACAACCTTATGTAATACAATATATAAAATAACAGACATTGCCCAGTCTGAAGCAGAAACCGGTTTCACAGGAGTTCAGATTTGGGGTTAGGGTTATGGTGTTTAACGCAACTTTCAATAATATTTCAGTTATATCATGGCAGTCAGTTTTGTTGGTGGAGGAAACCGGAGGTCCCAGAGAAAACCACAGACTTTTATTTTCCTACAAACAAATTAAAACAAAAGAACAAAAATAATATGTTTCAAAAAATAATAATCAGCCATTCATCACCTTCTCAACATTAAGCCATTTATTTTTTAATTAATTTTCTCTTTCTTTTTTGGGGATAATTAAAAGGTGGAATTTCTCCATTACATCTGCACCTATATATATATATCATTTTAAATTTAAGAAGATGTGATTTGCTGTATTTTGATTCTCAATGTAATTCTTGGATATTCCAAGAGTTATCTCCCTTGCATTCATGGGAAGAGTAAAAAAAATTTTTTTTAAAAAAAGCTAACCAAACATTTTTTAATTGAATTACAATTCCACAATAGATGTAACATAGTTTCCATACAAAAAAGTACATAATCTCCACATTTATATATAGGAATGAATTGCAAGGCAAAATTCTGTGCAATAGTAGACCACCAGCAGTGAACATCTCTTTCTGAAGAGTTGTGCCCTGCAATGGGGAAACAAGAACATATTTCCATTCTATTGGGTTCCCAATCCAGAGCAGTTATTTGTGTTGTTGTGGTTCGTGATATACAGTATTCAACCATTAATGTATACTTTTTTGTCTGTAAAATTAAATACATGTACATGTATTATTTCTTACTTTTACATTAACACTTCCTGATACTTTAGTCATATCTCCCAATATGGCCGACATCAGACTTGATTTACCACTACCAACCTGGCCTACCACAGCCACTAGAGACTTCTCTGGTATCGATAGATCTATCCTGAAATAAAAAAAAATATCAAATGTTAATATCTTATCAGCTGCATCTCGGTTCGGCACTGACATGATTTATTAGAAATATTTATTATTGAAATTCACGGTTCCTAAATATTGTAATTATTATTAAAACAAAGGTTCTCCAAACTTCAGGCATAGATAACCTTTTAGCTGATTTAGGGTTTTTTGCTTTTTTGTTCTCCAAAGACTTAATTTATTTGGGTTTCCAATCGTTTGGTTTTGACCATACCTGATGAAACGTGTCAAGCACATTAAACTAGAAATCTAAGTTTTTATCTCAATGACAAAGACATTGCTTTCATTAATATATAAAACTTTTTTCATTTTTTCTATGGACAATTCTAATAACAAGTATATTTAGACATTGTTCTTGTTTATATAATCATGCATGACATATTTCCAGTTTCTGTGTAACAACATATTTCTCATTCAATAAACACATTTTTCATTCATATCAACACTGGTAACTGAAAGTGGTGGGACGTGGTGATCGTATGGTCATTGAATTTATAACTACCTATGCAATCAGTGCCTAACACCACTAACGTTGTGAGTTTGAATCCCGCCCATGACGAGGTGTACTCTATACAACATTATGTGATAAAGTTTGTCATTGACTTGCGGCAGATCAGTGGTTTTCTTTGGGTATTCCGGTTTCTCCATCAATAAAACTGAATGCCATGATATACTTGAAATATTGCTGAAAGTGGCGTTAAACACCATAACCCTACCCCGTTGATAATGGATACACGAGAGGTGGACCTTGAGAAAATGGATACAAGAGATGTGGACCTCAAAAAAATGGATACGTGAAATGTGGGTTTTGAGTTTGTGTTGGCTAGTAAGAACACTTCCTTTATTTTCCACAGAATATCACAGAAAAGTCGACATTGCTCTGTATAGTTGCAGGGAATGAGTGATAAAAACATTTAATACATGTTATGTAATGGTCACAATTTTTCATTCCGATGTCATATGGTATTCCAGGGTTAAAATACTACATAGCATATTGAAGCTGTGGCAAATTTTTCAAGGTTTCAAAATATCATATGACGGTATGTTTTTACTATTTTTTTTACTTTTCATAAATTTCCTAATTGGAATAAAATAACAAATGGTTTCTTTGTATAAAAATACAATATCAATAACTTTAAGTTCTATTAGAAATTTTTAATCATTTGTATTGATTGTTGATACATATATTTTTAACCTAAATAAATATTTTACGTTTGACCTTTAACCTTAATTGGATATAACTGCATGATAGGTAAAACATAAACTTACTTTTTTAGACAATCACCTATTTCTGGATCCCACATAAATGTCCCCTTGTGAATAACTATGGCATCATCTACAAGATCAAATTACATATTTTAATACATGTACATTGTTTATTTAATCATCCATATCTGGTTTAATAATTCTAGAACACATGTGCTTGTGCCATGGAATTACCCCCATCCACCCCCCCTTTTTTTAATATTATGTTAACATTTAGTTTCAATAAAATAAGGGGCTGTCATGGTTGTATGGTAGTTGGATTTACAACTACCTGAGCAATCAGTACCTATCACCACTAAAGTTGAGAGTGAATCCCACTCACGATGAGTGTACTCGATACAACATTATGTGGGTACTTCGGTTTCCTCCAGCAATAAAACCACCTGCCACCAAATAATTGAAATATTGTTGAAAGTGGCATTAAGCACTATAACCCTAACCCTCAATAAAATAAAATTTCTTAATTTTTTCATTTCTTTTTCCTTTATTTAATATGTTCTTTTCCATATTCATGCAAACTTATGTTAACAGCAGCTTAAATGTAACATTCCTCTAATCTTTCTATCAATTACAAAACAATTCTGCTCTGCTCTAGAATATCATTTCAATCCAGATTTTAATTTTTTTTTTTTTTTTTTTTTAAAAGATTTCATAAAACTTCACAATCGGGACAACCAAACGTACCTATAGAAAAATCATGTTGCACATTGTCAGGATCCAACTCTTCAAGGTTTAGGAACTTGCCCAAACGTTTAATAGATACACTTGCCTGAAAATTATGGAGAGAGAAAATATTTCATTTAATCATTAAATTACTTGAAATATTACAATTGAGCTTCATTATATCAAAGTTGTAAATGATTTTGCTTCAAAATAAACAGTATACCGGTAATTCAAACTTGCCTTAACTGTCACCTTGAACTACCAGCCAACTGCTATAAACCACTAGAGTAAAACACTCTGATTAGCTTTCAATGCTATTTTAACACAAAGAAGAGGTCACCTTACTAACTTAAGGTTATCCCATGCCTGAGATAAATTGACCTTAGTTTTAATAATTGCATTATTTAGGAACAGTAAAATTCAAACATAAATATCTCCAAAGACTAATGGTCTTTTAACAACAGATTCTACCTTCCTAGCTAGTAGTCAGTTATTACTAAGAGCATTCATTAACCCTGCTATTGTTTTGTCCATGTTTATGTTGTCATTCATTTCTATGATAGTATGTAGTCTTTTTGAGTGGAAGTGAATCTATGCAGGTTTTTAATCGTTTGCTTATACATGCATTGCTGCTGGAGATCCAGTTATTAAGAGGAGAGGGTTGGGATCCCATACATCGCCTTAACCCTTGCCACATGTTTATACCTGTCCCAAGCTAAGATCTGGATTTCCAATGTCATACATCATGGTTTTTTTTGTGTTCAGTGAGTTAAGATGAGAGGTGATTGTTTGTTTTGTTGATATTGGCGCATTCACGTACTGTTGTACGTGCTTCACGTAGAATAAAAATCATGCACGTATAATTGAAAGAACCCTACGTGCGTGCACGTAGAGAACCCGTTGCGAGCACTGTATAAAAATGACCTTTTGTTTACAATTCACTTCAAAATACGTATAATAGAGTTGTTCTGATTAGTTAATTTCGGTAATATTATCCAATCAGAGAGTTCCTTGCATATTTTAAGTGAGATGATATGATTTATAGATCGCCCAATTCTATTGGTTCCTTATTTTTTAATTGTCCAATCATAAGAATTGCTACTGTTAAAACCCGTAATCAGAGTCGGCGAAAATCATCAGACCGGCAGATTAACGGTCGGTCCGATTAATTAATGACCGTGTCTGTCCCAATGTCCGTCACGAAAATATTACTTTGTGGTCGTCCAGTTGACGATTGAAATTTATTCACTCCCAGTTTCCACTGCCAATGGCATTAAATTCCGTTTTCAGTTTTATTAAAATGTCAGACAGAGACTTGAAATTTGTTTATTTATTCTGTCAGACTAACACGTTCCTATTTGTAATCGAAACTCCTATACGTAATTTCATAAATTTTTTATGTAAACATCCTTTTAGTAGGAACTAGCACCTGCAAAACGTAGAACATTAAAACTGAAATATATTACTGAGCACAGAAATAAGTTGACTTCCACACTCCCCAAGTATCAAAGATTGTTTGTGTTTAATTAAATATGTTTTGAGATGCTTATATATTGAAGATGACAAGAGATTCATATTCTTAACTGAAATTAAAAATGTTGGTAAACCGGAAACTGACATTGATGTATAATATTCGGAACGTGATCGGACCATTAGATACGGATTGTTGGCCATATCTGCCTTATCTTTTTAGATAAAAATATGCATACAGAAAAACATTTAATTGAGTTGTTTAATGATCATGACTATATATAGGTAATCTTGCATTCAGTTCTGTATAAAAAACAAAATTTGACAGGTTATATACAATATTACAAAAAAATGGTGGGACAGACACAAAGGCCATGGGTCAGACAGAACCCCACTTCCTGTCTGATCCAATGTCAGACAGAAAAAAAAAGTTTTCGCCAACTCTGCGTAATATTTACAAAAAACAGCATGGTGCACGACCTTGCATGGAGAAAATGCAGTTCATTTTCTTTGTACCCCCAAATGAAGAGTTAGAGGGTACATTGCACCCCTAAAAATATGGATGTACCCCCAGATGAAAAAACCTGTGGGCATGCTGCTATCACTGTTTAAAGTTTCTTTTCATAATCAAATAAAACATGTCAGTGACAAAGCACAAACTACTGGGTGGATCACTGGATCTTACCTTTGAGGATTAATAAAATTATCAGATTTAAAGACAACAGAAGTTCATTAGCCGTGATCGTATGGTAATTGGATTTACAACTACCTATGCAATCAGTGCTTATCACCACTAACATTGTGAGTTGAAACCCTGTTCATTGCGAGGTGTACCTGATACAACATTATGTGATAGCTCGTCAGTGACATACAGCAGGTCGGCAGTTTTCTCCCGCTACTCTGGTTTCCTCCATCAATAAAACTGACCGCCACGATATAACTAAAATATTGTTGAAAGTAACATTAAACACCATAAACCAAACCAATAAAACATGTCATTGTCAGTGACAAATCACTGGGTGGATCCTACCCTTCACGACTGACAAAATTTAAAGAAACAGAAGTTCATTGTTTGACTAAACAATATTTACCTTGATTGTTTCTGTAATGGCCATAGGAGCAAAGTTGATCGCAAATCTAAGAATGTTGAATAACGAGATGGCAACAAAAGCTTTCTGTGCATCTAAATAATGATCTGATGAAGCAAATATAAAAGTAGCAAATGTTGCCAAGGAAACCTGAAAGAAAAAAATAAACAAAGTATACATTACTGGCATTAACAGTTTCCTGTATGTAAATGACCACCATATTTTGATTTTTCTTCATTAACTATATTGAGTTGGAAACAAGAATATAGTATTATAAAACTAATAAAGTGAAACCTGTCTAAATCAAACCTCATTTGGACCAGGCTTTTTTGGTTCAGATTAGACAGGCATTCAGTTTATACAGGTCAAACTAACAAAGATTTCATACATTGGGACTTTCTTTTGAGCTTAGACTATACAGGGTCCTGATTTATTTAGGGTTTGGTTTAGACAGGTTTCACTGCATTTGATTGGAAGCCAGAACATGAATTTGAAAAATTGAAAATGGACATTTTTGAGGCTATTGATGAGAATAGGATACAGATATATAGGTGGGATAAAACATTGTCTATGAATTACTGTACTATAGTTCTGTGTTGTGATGTCCATTACGATTTCCGCATAAAAAAGATGCTTGGTTCGTCCCTACCTCCAGTTGTTTGTAGGAGGGCTCATGTCTTATTTACATTATTTGTGTTTGTTTGCATATAGTGGTGTCCAATACATATTGTGTTGTGTTTTGGTTTTGTTTGTCTTCGTCTTGTGTACCATAATGTTAGCAGTTTTTCTGGATTGTCCATATTTGATTGCACCTTCAAGGTTCTCTAACGTTTATTTAGATAGGTTGCGTTATGGTATTTACTGTCAATTTCGTCAATTTTTAATCAATATGGGAGGCAAATTTCATATAAAGTACAGGTACATGTATTCAATTAAATTATTACCAAATAAGGTGAAACAGTCCACGAAAAAGTAAAACCAATTCCATAAATAGCCGCCTTCTTCAGGATTTTCAGTTCTATATTCCTTATGGCTGAAATCTTGTCTTTAAATGACATTTCCCAAGCATATAATTTTAAAATCTGTAATAAAAAAAAAAAAAAATTTCCTTCTCTTGAAATTTGAGATCTAACACTTAATACATTTCTTTATAGGGTGTCAACAAAAATGAAGCTGATTTTGAAGAACATAAAGCATGGATACCAATATTTGGGGTTTGATGGAAATTAATATGTTTTTGTGTCCTCAGTAACCCATAGCTGATCACGCTTCGATAATCTCCAATCATCACAACCTTGGGTCGATTGAAACAATTACATTATCATTATCAACGCTAGAACTGGCGGGCGATGACATATTTAATCATTTGAATCATGTGATATATATTTACAGCTGCAGCCGTATATATAGTCTGATGTACTTGACTGGGCGTCCAATGAAAAAACATTTGTCTATAAAATATTTATACACAAATATAAAATAACCATAATCCTACCTTTATTCCATTCAAGACTTCAGTTAATAGTTTAATTCTGTTGTCTTTCTGGATCATCTGTTGACCCTGAAGTTTGTGGAGTTTTGACATAATAATCCCGTTAATTGGAAACAGCAATACAAGGACACCGAATCCAGAAAACATAGATGGTCCCACTGCCTCGTACAGGAAGTATAAACAGACACCAATCTGTAGTGGTGAAGACCAAATTGCCCAAAAATAGTTTATTGTGTCCTGAATGTGTTGTGTGTCAATAGACATCAAATTGACAATTTCTCCCACTGTTGACTCCTTCCTAGCTCCGCTTGTTAGAGTTAAAGCCTGAAATTGTATAAAAATATTCATTTTTAATTCTTCCTACAAAATTAAGAATTTGTCCTTACTGAAATACTTATAAATGGTTATTTCATAAAAGGCATGTGGGGTTGTATGGTAGTTGGATTTACAACTACCTATGCAATCAGTGCATATCACCACTAAAGTTGTGATTTCGAACCCCACTCATGGCGAAGTGTACTCAATACAACATTATGTGATAAAGTATGTCAGCGACTTGTGACAGATAGGTGGTTTCCTCCTCCAGTAAAACTGACAGCCACGATAAAGCTGAAATACAGCCACTGATAAAGCTAAAATATTGTTGAAAGTGGCATTGTTTGGGTTCAAGCATGGTTGTATTTTCTGAGAAAAAGCTATTTATTAATATTTGTGGCACACACTAGTCACAAAATTGTGAAATATATCACACAGAAACTAGGATTAATATGTGAAATACCTTGCATTTCATGCGAAAACTGTAGTTTCCATTTGGTTAACCAATTTTGCAAAATATCAGGATTCTTCAAGCATCATAAAGTGTCATTACAGATTTATGCAATCTGGATATTATTTTTTACTCACTTTCCTGTAAACAGCCGAGGTTAAGGCAGCTTTGACCCTCATCCCTAAGGTCATGCCCCAGTAGAACTGCTGATGAAATACAATAGACTGAACCAGTATGGTGACAAAGAAAGCTGCTGCCAAAGCATAACCTTTCCACTCCTGTGTGAACTGACCATTCTTTGTTCCTGCTTGAGTTGTATAATCTATTAATAGTCTGAAAACAGAGACACATTGAAAATAAGCGAGAAGAGTCAGAAGAGGGTTATGGATAAAGTGATTAACGCCACATTCAACAATATTTCACTTATATCGTGGTGGTCAGTTTTATTGGTGGAGGACCTGTCGCAAGTCACTGACAAACTTTATCACATAATGTTGTATCGAGTACACCTCACCTGAGCGGGATTCAGAAGACAACAGCACACTGTAGTTTCACTATTTGATAGTGAAATACAACTACTAAAGGAAGGAATTTCAAAACATTTGGGAATCTTAATACTCTACTATGATAAGAAATTAACAACATTTATCCATGATAATTATGTAAATTTTACCTTTGATCTTGACATGTGATGATATCTACTACCAAGCGACAGGCGTGATACAAACATATCAACGTTGAATTCTAGCATGACGTCACTTTGATAAATCCTCAATAAACCTACTTTTGTTGATATGTTTTGCTCGAAATGGACTTTTCTTCCCACCTCACATCTCAGGCTTCCCCTTTGATACGGTATTGCTCTGAGAAATCCATTCTCATAAAACAAATCAATAATAGTATATGTACGTGTTTCTGTACAAAACTGTAGCATTGTATTAGCAGCCAAGTCTTGGATGCCATATTTGGCATTGAAGAATTTCAAATACAATGACACCTGTCTAAACTGAACCCTGAATAAACCAAAATCCTGTATAAACCAAATTTTAAATTTAAAAAAAAAGTCCCAGTGTAGGACATCTTTGTTAGTTTACTCTGTATAAACTGAACATTTGTCTATTGCAATCAAGAAAGTTGGTCCCAAGTTGGTTCTGTGTAGACAGGTTTCACCATAGACAGAATTCTTATAGCCATTTTTATCAAAATAATATCACAAAACTCTAAATGTAAAATAAATACCTTAAAAGAATTGGTGTAATAAAAATAGTAACATCGTATATCAACTTGAAAAAGTGGGAGTGTAGCATTTCTAAAACAAACGTTTTAGCCAAAACCTTAAACAAAGAAGGTTTTTTCTGCTGAGAACCAGATTTCCGTGTCTCTACTCTAGGAATCAATAATGGTGTGGACTCTGATGCTTCTTCTTGTGAGCGAGATGTTGTCCTATTTCTTGACCTTAAACAAAGAAGTTTATATAATGATCAATAAAGAACAAGCATCTAATTTATAATAGACAGACCACATCGGTGGTGTAATGGTTAGCGTGCTCGCCTGAAGTGAGTAGATCATGGGTTCAGCCCCCATCGGGTCAAATCAAAGCCTATAAATTTGGTATTTGTTGCTTCTCCGCTAAGCATGCAGCATAAAGGAGAAAAAGCAAAGACTGGTTGGCTCAGAATCAGGATAATGTGTCCAAGTGGGGTGACATGTCGATCTGCAGACAGTTGTTTCAGTGAGCTAGCACAATAAAAATCCAACTATGCATGTTGGTCTTGTACAAAGTGGACCTCGTCATCAAAATTGTCATGATATAGCTGAAATATTGCAGAGTTGGCATTAAAAACAATCACTCACTCATTCACTCTTATAATGAAACATGATAAATATTTTACAATTGTAAATGAAATCATTACATTTCATTATATATTTTTTCGCTAAAATAATCAAAAAACAAAACATTTATTTCTCCATTTCAACAATATACATTATACTTTCATATGCTTTTCTTTTCTATAGCAAACTCATTTTATTTCGTCTTCATTAGAAAATATCAGAATATTAAACTTTCTCATCTTTTTATTTGCTAAAAACATTTTCTTCTTCATTTAACCACCACTTTTGATTGAAGTATCTGTACCAAGCCAGTAAAGTGAACGGTTATGTATATATGTACGTGTATCAATCTTGCCTTTGTTTCTATGATTTGTTTATTAGATTTTATCTGTTCAACCATTGTGGTATTATTTGGTTTTTTTCTATTATTATAACATTTTCTCATGTTTTACAATGATAAGTTTTTATGACACAATATACAGCTGATTATTATAAAACAAAAACAGTTCTCAAATCACTTCAATAACTTCAGCATTTTACAGGTTTAAGTTAACATTCTGATTGATATTGATATTCTATTGGTAGCAATCAATTAATATGGGTTAGGGTAAGGGTAATGATGTTTAACACCACTTTCAACAATATTTCAGTTATATCGTGGCAGTCAATTTTATTGGTGGAGGAAATCGGAGTACCCCGAGAAAACCATCGACCTGTCGCAAGTCACTGACATCACATAATGTTGTATCGAGTACACCTAGCCGTGAACAGGGTTAGAATTTACAACAATTTGTTTTGCAATGGTGGCCATCTTGAATTCACGATTGACAAATAAAACAACTAGAGGCTCAGTGGGCTGTGTGTCTGTGTCGCTCACCTTTCATTCTGCTTTGAGGACACTTAATACAGAACCTTCTATAGGTGCTTCCCACCAAATTTCGGTTCATTTGGGTAAGCAGTTTCAGAGAAGAAGATTTTTAGAAATCGACCAACCAGAAACAAGAATTGCCTATGGCAGCCATGTTTGTAAATGGATCGGGACAAAATTAACAATCTTTATAGAGTACCTTCGATATATATTTGCTACAAAGTTTCGGTTCATTTGGCAAAGCGGTTTCAGAGGAGAAAATTTTTAGAAATCGACCAATCAGAAACAATAATAGCCTATGGTGGCCATGTTTGTTAATGGATCGGAACAAAATTAGCACTCTTTATAGAGGACCTTCCATATATGCTTCCTACCAAGTTTCGGTTCATTTAGCAAAGCGGTTAAAGAGGAGAAGATTTTTAGAAATCGACCAATCAGAAACAAGAATTGTCTGTGGCGGTCATGTTTGTTAATGGATCAGGACGAAATTAGCAATCTTTACAGGACCTTCCAAAGATGCTTTCAACCGAGTTTCGTTTTTTTGACCAAACGGTTTCAGAGGAGAGGAATTTAAAAAATCAGCCAATCAGAAACAAGAATCGTCTGTGGCGGCCATGTTTCTTAATGGATCGGGACGAAATGAGCAATCTTTATAGAGGACCGCCCATAGATGATACCTATCAAGTTTCGGTTCATTTGGCTAAGCGGTTTCAGAGGAGAAGATTTTTAGAAATCGACCAATCAGAAACAAGAATTGCCTGTGGTGGCCATGTTTGTTAATGGATCAGGACGAAATGAGCAATCTTTACAGAGGACCTTCCAAAGATGCTTCCTACCGAGTTTCAGTTCATTAGGCCAAACGGTTTCAGAGGAGGAGAATTTTAAAAATCAGCCAATCAGAAACAAGAATTGTCTGTGGCAGCCATGTTTGTTAACGGATCGGGACGAAATTAGCAATCTTTACAGAGGACCTTCCATAGATGCTTCCTACTAAGATTCAGTTCATTTGGCTAAGGAGTTTCAGAGGAGAAGATTAAAATGTGAAAAGTTAACGGACGACAGACGACGAACGACAGACAACGGACGATGGATGCCAAGTGATGGCAAAAGCTCACATTGCCTTTGGCAAGGTGAGCTAAAAACGTTATATATGGCCAAAAATGGAACATACACCACATAAAATGTTAAGATCTTAAGAAAATGGAACATAAATCACACAAAATGTGAAGATCACACATGTAGTACTTCTGCCAAGTTTGGTTCCATTAAGTCTTTTTGTTTATGAAAAAAAAACATTTAAAAATATGAAAAAATGACAGGTGAGAATAGCTCACATGGGTCAATTGATCCAGGTCAGCCAATAAAACTGATCATAAAAACATAAAAATAAAGAATCATCAAACCTTTTCAATAAAACTTCCTTGTTCCAGTTCTTCAGAAATCTTTTGTATGCATGTTTACATAAGTCTCTTTGATTCAAGTTAAACATATCATCTTCTACTAGTGGTTTTTTGTATCCTTTTATCATCAGACTGAAACAAAATAGAATTTTAATACATAAACTATATTTCTTTAAGTGCTATCTATTAAATATAGAATAACGACAATTTTGAAGGTCGAGACAGACATGATCTCCAATATCTCAGAGATTCCGATAGGATGAGCTGGGACATTTATAACAATGTCTGTCAAGGCCTTCAGAACTGATATTATTGTTTTTATCTGTGATGTCATAATGTGCTTTATGTCAAATTGACCAATAAACTTGCGCATGAAAGTTACGAACTAACTTAATATTTTTGTGGATAAAGGCAAGTTCAGATATCCAGACTTTATCAGCGGCACACATCAAAGGGAAAATGTTAAATTTGTCGATAA
This sequence comes from Bathymodiolus septemdierum, assembly GCA_963383655.1. NCBI lineage: Eukaryota > Metazoa > Mollusca > Bivalvia > Mytilida > Modiolidae > Bathymodiolus > Bathymodiolus septemdierum. Next base: position 2,934,583 of record OY726526.1, read on the forward strand.
ATATACTTTCCACCAAAGGAAGAAGACATTGGAAAAATGTACACAAAACATATGGATCTTTCAACAAATTTACATGTAGCTAGGATTATGGGTTTAACTCCACTTTCATCGATATTTTATTTATTTAGTGATGGTCATTATCATTGGTGGAGCAAATCAGAGTACGTGAAATCAGACAAGATTGCTACACGTAGCTATATGTCCCCCCCCCCCCCCCCCCCCCACAATAGAAAGAGGTGTAATGTATATAGAACTGTCTACTTTTTTTTACCATTTACCAGAAGGTTGTTTTTTGTCTGTATTTGTAAAACATATAATGTGATGTCAGGCACAATGATGACAGTATTTTTTAGATTACTTCACCCATATTTTGTTCTTGTTGATAACCTTGCATCTGGAAAGTGAAATTCTATACACCAAATAACATCAAAACAACTAAGATGCTTTTTTTGATAAACATTACAGATAGGATTGATATAAAAATATCATTTAAATAAGCTGAATTTTTTTAAATCTTCATACATACACTAAAATGAGAAAGAATCACAATTGAGAGATTGGTTTGGTTGATGGTTTATGGTGCTTAGCACCACTTTCAATAATATTTCAGCTATATCATGGCAGTCAGTTTTATTGGTGGAGGAAACCGGAGGACCCAGAGTAAACCACTGACAAACTTGATCACATAATGTTGTACACCTCGCCCTTATCAAGATTTGAACTCACAACATCAGTAGTGATTGGCACTGATTGCATAGGTAGTTGTAAATCCAACTACCATACGATCACGGGCACGATGACCCCCTGAGAGATTGAGAAAGAGCATCAATTACAATGGGTGTTAAAAATTCAAAAAATACTTAGTATTAACTAGACAGAACATACCTTGTTATCCAGTTATATGTAATTCTAGATAAAAATGAAGCTTTTTGTTCTGGACAAACTTCCTGTAATGAAAACAAATCCATTAAAACAGCAGAAGAATACTTTTATTTTGTAATCTATACAGATTGCTTGTTTGTTTTATGGTGTTTAACGCCACTTTCAACAATATTTCAGCTATATTGTGGCGGTCAGTTTTATTGGTGGAGGAAACCACCGACCTGTCACAAGTCACTGATAAACTTTATAAGGAGCTATCAAATAAATGAAGCTCATTTCTTTGAAAATTACAATTCTATAACTAATTATGACATGTACAATACTATGTTATAGTCATCACAACTTTTGATTATATATGTACAGAAGCAATGTGATAAATTCTCATCTATATTGTACATGTGTACACATTTACCTTGGAATACCACAAATTCTCTGGTAAATTGTGTACACATTTACCTTGGAATGCCACAAATTCTCTGGTATATTGTGTATAAATTTACCTTGGAGTACCACAAATTCTCTGGTATATAGTGTACAAATTTAGCATTGTATGCCACAAATTCTCTGGTATATTGTGTACAAATTTACCTTGAAATGTCACAAATTCTCTGGTATAGTGCATACAAATTTACCTTGGAATGCCACAAATTCTCTGGTATATTGTGTATAAATCTACTTTGGAATGCCATAAATTCTCTGGTATATCATGTACAAATTTACCTTGGAATGCCACAAATTCTCTGGTATATTGTGTACAAATTTACCTTGGAATGCCATAAATTCTCTGGTATATTACGTACAAATTTACCTTGGAATGCAAAAAATTCTCTGGTATATTGTGTACAAATTACCTTGGAATGTCATAAATTCTCTGGTATATTGTGTACAAATTACCTTGAAATGTCACAAATTCTCGGGTATATTGTGTACAAATTTACCTTGGAATGCCACAAATTCTCTGGTATATTGTGTACACATTTACCTTGGAATGCCACAAATTCTCTGGTATATTGTGTATAAATTTACCTTGGAATGTCACAAATTCTCTGGTATATTGTGTACAAATTTAGCATTGAATGCCACAAATTCTCTGGTATATTGTGTACAAATTTAGCATTGAATGCCACAAATTCTCTGGTATATTGTGTACAAATTTAGCATTGAATGCCACAAATTCTCTGGTATATTGTGTACAAATTTATCTTGGAATGTCACAAATTATCTGGTATATTGTGTACAAATTTACCTTGGAATGTCACAAATTCTCTGGTATATAGTGTACAAATTTACCTTGAAATGCCACAAATTCTCTGGTATAGTGCATACAAATTTACCTTGGAATCCCACAAATTCTCTGGTATATTGTGTACAAATCTACTTTGGAATGCCATAAATTCTCTGGTATATTATGTACAAATTTACCTTGGAATGCCACACATTCTCTGGTAAATTATGTACAAATTTACCTTGGAATGCCACAAATTCTCTGGTAAATTGTGTACAAATTTACATTGGAATGCCACAAATTCTCTGGCATATTGTATACAAATTTACCTTGGAATGTCACAAATTCTCTGGTATATTGTGCATAAATTTACCTTGGGATGCCAGAAATTCTCTGGTAAATTGTGCATAAATTTACTTTAGAATGCCAGAAATTCTCTGTTATACAGTGTGGAAGTTTAACCTTGGAATGTGTGAGTGCAGAAATTTACATGGGAATATGGGAAATTCTGCTATACAGTGTGGAAGTTTAACTTTGGAATGTGTGGTGCAGAAATTTACCTGGGAATTCGTGAGATCCTCTGCTATACAGTGTAAAACCCATTGAATGATTAGCAAACCAAAATATATGTACAATGTCACAAAGTCGAGCAGGTTTGTCTCATGTACCTATAAAATAATAAGACAAATTTACAAATAAACAAGTTGATTTATTTTACAATTTCTATCACCTACTGTATAAAAAAACTGGAATAAAACAGTAATGGTTGTAAATATATATAACCACAACACAAATCCCTTCTTGGCAAGTCGCTTTTGCCACCATTTATGATCAAATTTCAGGAAGCATAAGGTAAAAAAAATATACCTGGTTCTCTGCTCAACCCTAGTTTTTACTGCATTCCTTAAAGTTTTTTTTGCCATTTTTGAACAAGCAGTTTTGAAGTCAGATCCTTGTCCTGTATAACCTAGATGAAAAAAAAGTTTGAATACGTAACTACCAGTATCCTACTTTTTTCAAGAATGTTAGCGGATACACAGTTATTTTTTGTTTGCCTAATAAGTAATCAACATGGTGCCACAAAAGTTGTGAGTTCAAACCCAGTTCATGGCGAGGTGTACTCGATACAACATTATGTGTTAAAGTTTGTCAGTGACTTGCGACAAGTCTGTGGTTTTTTCTCTGTACTCCAGTTTCCTCCACCAATAAAACTAATTGCCACAATATAATTGAAATATTGTTGAAAGTGGCGTTCAACACCATAAACAAAACCTTTTTTTTTGGCTAAGAAAAGAGGAAATCTGCTGCTCAGAGAAAAACTTTCATCTCTGTATATTACATCACTCACCTTCATTTTTGTTGTGTTAATTTATTTTAATACTTGTTAGTATAGGGAGATGTTTGATGTGTTTATTTAGGTTGTGTCGAGTCCATCATGATTTCTGTGTAAAATGATGTTCATGTCATCCCAGGGTATATGATGGATGTCATTAGAGGATCTGAGTAGCTGAAACTTCAAAAGCACATGGTCTCAATCCTGTTTTTTGAGGGGAGGTAATGCTGTCTCAGTTTTTGATCTAGTTTTGTTTTGCCTTTATGTTTGTACCTGCATCGCTGATGTAATGGTAAGTATACTCATCTTGAATGCTGTATTGTTTTACACCAATAATATTGTAAGATTTGTAATTTTAGTTTCACTTCCACAGGAATCATTACAAATAATGTTAATAAAAACAAATACAAGGAATCTATTTCTATATTTACCCTTTTAAGGATCTTAGAGTAAACTGGTATGATGTATGTTACTATGGCAACTGTCCAGTATATAAACAGCACACCTGATGTCACAAAACCTTTGTACCTCTCTAGAGGAATGTATAACAATACCAGCAACTGGAAAATATATTATAATATAACAATCAACATGCATAAATCAAACAAACAGGTATAGCTAAATACCATAGAAACATGTTTTCATTACATTTGTAACAATATTACCTTTGTTTCCCTAATAATAAGTACCTATATAGGCCTTTGTTAAATGACCCTACTGTCTGGTATTTACAGAATATACAAATGTACCTACCAAATAAAACCTCTTCAATTTCTGGTCCATGTACTACAGGGTGACCCAATAAAAATGCCACCCATACACTTACATGTATTAATAAACAAATATAACAATCATGCTACGATTTCATGTTTGTGAAGAAGAGTCAATGCATAAAAGATTGGAATAGTGTATTTTTTAAGATGCCTCCGACAGTTCGAGAAAAAAACTTACATTTGAACCTGTATTAACATTTGCCCTCAAAATCACCTTACCAATATAGACATTTGATAATTGGACTTACTGCTGGGTCACAACTTACCTACCAAAAAAAAACCTTTTCAATTATGCGTCCTACCATTTTTAACTTAATTTTTGCCTTCAACATAGACCATGGATAAATTAGTCTACAGGATAGTCACCTTAGAATCTCTGCCTGCCAAAATGGCCCCTTCAATTACTGGTTCTACCAATATTTTCTTTGTCCGCCCCCCCCACCCTTTTCCAATATTCTACCTATCAATATGAACCACAGATAAATGAGCCAACTGTTTGACCTCTATAGAAACTACCTACCAAAAATGTTTGTTCTATAACTGGTCCTACCAGTATAAACTTTGGCCCTCCAATAATCTCCGTACTGATTTCAACCTTTGATAAATGACCTCACTGCTTGGTCAATACAGAATCTACCTACCACCAAGACCAATTCAATAACCGGTTCAACAAAGCTGGCTCTTCTATAAGATTATCATTACAGAATCTACCTACCAATGAGACCCCTTCAATAACTGGGTTTAACCAAGTTGGTCTTCTACATGTAGTAAGGCGATCATTACTGAATCTACCTACCAACGAGGCCCCTTCAATAACAGATCCAACAGGGACAGAAATTAAAAGGGGCTCAGTCGCCCATGACCCCTAGATTTTGGTCTGGGCTCCTAAACTTTTACCTATAATTTAGTTAAACATATAGAAATTTTTTATCAATAATGTTGTCTGTAGCTTGAACTTCCCAATTTCTATCCCTGTTCAACTAAGCTGGCCCTCTAATAAGGTGATCAATACAGAATACCTACCAATGTGGCTCATTCAATAACAGGTCCACCTAAGCTGGCCCTCTAATAAGATGATCAATACAAAATACCTACCAATGTGGCCCATTCAATAACAGGTCCAACTAAGCTGGCCCTCTAATAAGATGATCAATACAGAATACATACCAATGTGGCCCCTTCAATAACAGGTCCAACTAAGCTGGCCCTCTAATAAGATGATCAATACAGAATACATACCAATGTGGCCCCTTCAATAACTGGTCCAACTAAACTGGCCCTCTAATAAGGTGATCAATACAGAATATCTACCAATGTGGCACCTTCAATAACTGGTCCAACTAAGCTGGCCCTCTAATAAGGTGATCAATACAGAATACCTACCAATGTGGCACCTTCAATAACTGGTCCAACTAAACTGGCCCTCTAATAAGGTGATCAATAGAGAATACCTACCAATGTGGCCCCTTCAATAACTGGTCCAACTAAGCTGGCCCGCTAATTATCTAATAAGGTGATCAATACAGAATACCTACCAATGTGGCACCTTCAATAACTGGTCCAACTAAACTGGCCCTCTAATAAGGTGATCAATACAGAATACCTACCAATGTGGCACCTTCAATAACTGGTCCAACTAAACTGGCCCTCTAATAAGGTGATCAATACAGAATACCTACCAATGTGGCCCCTTCAATAACTGGTCCAACTAAGCTGGCCCTCTAATAAGGTGATCAATACAGAATACCTACCAATGTGGCACCTTCAATAACTGGTCCAACTAAACTGGCCCTCTAATAAGGTGATCAATACAGAATACCTACCAATGTGGCACCTTCAATAACTGGTCCAACTAAACTGGCCCTCTAATAAGGTGATCAATACAGAATACCTACCAATGTGGCACCTTCAATAACTGGTCCAACTAAGCTGGCCCTCTAATAAGATGATCAATACAGAATACCTACCAATGTGGCACCTTCAATAACTGGTCCAACTAAACTGGCCCTCTAATAAGGTGATCAATACAGAATACCTACCAATGTGGCACCTTCAATAACTGGTCCAACTAAGCTGGCCCTCTAACAAGGTGATCAATACAGAATACCTACCAATGTGGCACCTTCAATAACTGGTCCAACTAAACTGGCCCTCTAATAAGGTGATCAATACAGAATACCTACCAATGTGGCACCTTCAATAACTGGTCCAACTAAACTGGCCCTCTAATAAGGTGATCAATACAGAATACCTACCAATGTGGCACCTTCAATAACTGGTCCAACTAAGCTGGCCCTCTAATAAGATGATCAATACAGAATACCTACCAATGTGGCACCTTCAATAACTGGTCCAACTAAACTGGCCCTCTAATAAGGTGATCAATACAGAATACCTACCAATGTGGCACCTTCAATAACTGGTCCAACTAAGCTGGCCCTCTAACAAGGTGATCAATACAGAATACCTACCAATGTGGCACCTTCAATAACTGGTCCAACTAAACTGGCCCTCTAATAAGGTGATCAATACAGAATACCTACCAATGTGGCACCTTCAATAACTGGTCCAACTAAACTGGCCCTCTAATAAGGTGATCAATACAGAATACCTACCAATGTGGCACCTTCAATAACTGGTCCAACTAAACTGGCCCTCTAATAAGATGATCAATACAGAATACCTACCAATGTGGCACCTTCAATAACTGGTCCAACTAAACTGGCCCTCTAATTATCTAATAAGGTGATCAATACAAAATACCTACCAATGTGGCACCTTCAATAACTGGTCCAACTAAACTGGCCCTCTAATAAGGTGATCAATACAGAATACCTACCAATGTGGCACCTTCAATAACTGGTCCAACTAAACTGGCCCTCTAATAAGGTGATCAATACAGAATACCTACCAATGTGGCACCTTCAATAACTGGTCCAACTAAACTGGCCCTCTAATAAGGTGATCAATACAGAATACCTACCAATGTGGCACCTTCAATAACTGGTCCAACTAAACTGGCCCTCTAATAAGGTGATCAATACAGAATACCTACCAATGTGGCACCTTCAATAACTGGTCCAACTAAACTGGCCCTCTAATAAGGTGATCAATACAGAATACCTACCAATGTGGCACCTTCAATAACTGGTCCAACTAAACTGGCCCTCTAATAAGGTGATCAATACAGAATACCTACCAATGTGGCACCTTCAATAACTGGTCCAACTAAACTGGCCCTCTAATTATCTAATAAGGTGATCAATACAGAATACCTACCAATGTGGCACCTTCAATAACTGGTCCAACTAAGCTGGCCCTCTAATTATCTAATAAGGTGATCAATACAGAATACCTACCATGTGGCACCTTCAATAACTGGTCCAACTAAACTGGCCCTCTAATAAGGTGATCAATACAGAATACCTACCAATGTGGCACCTTCAATAACTGGTCCAACTAAACTGGCCCTCTAATAAGGTGATCAATACAGAATACCTACCAATGTGGCACCTTCAATAACTGGTCCAACTAAACTGGCCCTCTAATAAGGTGATCAATACAGAATACCTACCAATGTGGCACCTTCAATAACTGGTCCAACTAAACTGGCCCTCTAATAAGGTGATCAATACAGAATACCTACCAATGTGGCACCTTCAATAACTGGTCCAACTAAACTGGCCCTCTAATAAGGTGATCAATACAGAATACCTACCAATGTGGCACCTTCAATAACTGGTCCAACTAAACTGGCCCTCTAATTATCTAATAAGGTGATCAATACAGAATACCTACCAATGTGGCACCTTCAATAACTGGTCCAACTAAACTGGCCCTCTAATTATCTAATAAGGTGATCAATACAGAATACCTACCAATGTGGCACCTTCAATAACTGGTCCAACTAAGCTGGCCCTCTAATTATCTAATAAGGTGATCAATACAGAATACCTACCATGTGGCACCTTCAATAACTGGTCCAACTAAACTGGCCCTCTAATTATCTAATAAGGTGATCAATACAGAATACCTACCAATGTGGCACCTTCAATAACTGGTCCAACTAAGCTGGCCCTCTAATTATCTAATAAGGTGATCAATACAGAATACCTACCAATGTGGCACCTTCAATAACCGGTCCAACTAAACTGGCCCTCTAGTAAGGTGATCAATACAGAATACCTACCAATGTGGCACCTTCAATAACTGGTCCAACTAAGCTGACCCTCTAATAAGGTGATCAATACAGAATATCTACCAATGTGGCACCTTCAATAACTGGTCCAACTAAACTGAGAGTTGTCTGCCCCTGAGCATGAAGGCATGAAAATTTTGTAGCGGGAGACAGAGCTGGGAGAAATGTTAATTTAAAGTGTATTATTCATAAGGATAGTGGTTCATATTTGTATATCTAACATTTATTAGCGTTTGTAAAGCCACGAAGCCCAAAAATAGTATACACAAGTGAATTGTATGTGACATATCTACATAAAACGTACGAACAATGAAACCACAAACAACAACAAACAAAATGACGGATCCCTCGGAGCTTGAACAATCAACTCCTTAAAAGTCTCAATATATTTCTGGTAAAAAAAGAAACAATCCGGACAGTCCTGATAGCTACTCACCTTCTGACAAACAACTCGAGAAACAACCTAGAACTTTCTCTCCTCTGTCGAAATCACTCGACAATGTCATTGTTGACCAAGTCACGAGTGATACGGTTGTTCAGCTTTCTGATGTGGTCTGTGCTACCCTTAACAATCCCGATTTCATTTCATCAATCATACCTACCATAGCAGAGAAAGTCATCCAACTTATGCAACCAAAAATTGAACAAATGGTGAAAGATGCAATACAACCACACCTACAACCATTGCTGGACAAATAGGTCATACTCGAAGAAACAGTTAGTCAACTCCAAAATAACAACGCCAATCTAAAAGCTAAAATTGATTTAAATGACATGAGATTGGAAGAGCAAGAACAATACTCTAGAAGGACCAGCCTTCGTTTTCATAATGTTAGAGTACCAACTGATCAGAAAGGTAACATTATCCAACCAGTCGATACAGACGGTATTATCTTAAAAATTTGCAACAAAGATCTAACTGTGCCATTAGACATTCACGATATAGGTAGATCTCATCCAATAGGCGAGGCAAAAGATGGTAAAATATCCATCATAGTGAGGTTTCTTACTTACAGGCAGCGACACATGGTTTTCAGTAACAAAAGGAAGCTAAAAGGTAACAAAGACAAAATGTTCATAGCTGAAAATCTCACTAAATATAGATATGATCTTTTAAGACAGCTAAATGGCATTAAAAAGATCAATAAGGTTCATTCTTTCTGGACACATGATGGCTCCATACTAGTAAAGGAAAGGGAGAACTCCAAAGTCAAAGTGATTAAGAATCAGTCAGATGTTGACAAAATGGAATAATAAAACAAATACTGTAAAAATTTAAGATATTTTGATATTTTTGGTTTGATATTTTGCTCGCATTGTAACATTTCTTCTTTTTTTCCATGACTATTGTATGATTATGTTATAGTTTGACTTATTATTATTTTTCTTGATTTGTTATTGTTATAATCTCCCCTTCATTTTCCTCCAAGAATATATATGTAAAATTATTTACATTTTTTTATTTTTTTATTATTATTACGGTGCCAGATTGAGTCCAAATACTTACATACCAGTGTTTATGTTTACATTGTACACGTGCTCTTATTGACAAACATTGATTGTACGTGGTTAAATATAGAAAGTGAGTTATCCATAAGACCTCGTGACTAACAAATAGTTTACTCCTTTATATACACTAGTCCAGTGCAACGCTTCAACGCACACTTGATTAATTCATTGTGTTTCTTTTTTTCTATCCATCTCTACATTTAAATGACGCTGTTTTTATGTTTGTACAAGCAATATTCCCTAAAAAGTTCTATTGATTAAACTTATCAAAACATTTCTCCCTTAACAAACCACTTGTTTGACACGATGCCAAACACAATATTAATATTGTACATAATACTTCTGTACGTTTTACCGTTATATATTGTCCTTTTCAATTGTGTTAGTCTTTCGAGGTCGGTTCGATTGGCTTCTTTTTTTATTTATGTGACAGATAAGCCCAATTTGTTTATTTATGTATTTGTTTTGATAATGGATAGTGATATAACATCACATAGAGTTGTAATTGGGCTTTTCTACCATAAAATCAGTGGAAGTAGTTTTAGGAAAACTTCCAAAGTGTCTATGAGTTTGAATGATATTATAGATTTTATATTGAATTGTATGTATGTTATTATTAGAAAGGGTATGTTATTGTCTAGAACAAATTTTGTTATGATGTCAAATATTATGCTGATGTTTTTATTATTATTGTTTCTAGCGGGGGATGTTGAGAAAAACCCTGGTCCTATGGGCACACCAGTCTCGGAAACCAACAACAAATCTTTAACAATTTTTCATTCAAATATAAGAAGCCTTCGTAATAAAATAAATTATATATCAGATATTATTGAAGACTTTGACATTGTATTTTTTACAGAAACTCACTTAATACCGAATGTAAATATTAAATGTGAAGGATTTGAAACTCCAATCAGGAAAGACAGAAACTCGAGTGGTGGTCAGTATTATATTGTATTATAAAAATTATGTTAACATTTCACGTAGGCTTGACTTGGAACACTCTCAAGTTGAAAGTATGTGGTTTGAACTAAAAACTAAACTTAGTCCTATTCTTATAAATATTAATTATAGGTCAGAAAGAGAGTCTCATATAAATTACTGGCAGTTGTTCGAATCAATGATAACAAAGGCCTTGGATGAAAATAGTCGAATTATCTGCCTTGGTGATCTAAATAAAAATTTCATGGGTCAATTACCAAATAATGTAAATGATATTTTTTCAATTAATGGCTTAACAAACATTATTAATAAGTCCACACATTTTGATTCACGAACAGGAAATTCTTCTCTCCTGGATCCGATTTTAATCACAGATAATGTACCTTTAATTGATTCTGATACAATTCATATTGATAGAAAAATTAGCGACCATGAGGGGACTTGTGTAACAATAAGGTGTGGATATAGCAACTTGAAGTCATATCAGCGTACAGTGTAGGATTACAAGCGGGCGGATTTCCAATTAATGAAACAAAAAATAACTGCCGAGAATTGGGAAATACTTATACAAAATGAGCGTGATATGAACATTGCATGTACAAATTTTACGAAAGCTTTTCTTGATATTTCAGAATTATGTATTCCAAAAAGGGAGGTAACTATTAGGAGTAATGACAAAATATGGTTCGATTCTATTTTACGGAAAGAAATTAGAAAACGCGATAGATTACGGAAAAAATATCTTTTAATTAAGAACGATTCTTCTAAAGAATTGTATAAAAGACAGAGAAATTTAGTTAATAATAAAAAGAAACAGGCGAAAGAAAAGTTTTATGCAAATGTTAATGACAACTTAAGTGATCTAAAATCTGTAAATAGTAAGCTGTATTATAAAACTATTAATATGTTGCTCAAAAGTGAACGCCCAACTAATGACGTACCCCCTCTACGAAATTCTAATGATATAGTTACCAGTAATTTGTCCTATGAAGGCGTCGAGAAATGCGAGATATTAAATAAATATTTTTGTTCTATAACAGATTTAGAAGATGATGGGATAGATCTCCCTGATTTTGACGATAGGGGTTGTAATACTTTAACTACAATAGTAGTGAGTGAACAAGATGTAATTGACGTTCTAAATATCTTGGATCCCAACAAAGCTGTTGGACCTGATATTATTAGTAATAAAATGTTAGTTGCTGTTAAGAACGAAGTTGCAAAGCCATTGTCTTTACTATTTAACAAATCTTTTCAATGTAAAATATTTCCTAACAACTGGAAAATTGCATTTATAATTCCGTTATTTAAAAGGGGCGACAAGTCTTTGCCGTCAAATTATAGACCAGTATCTCTCCTTTCATGTGTGAGCAAATGTATTGAAAAAATAGCTTTCAAATATATCTTCAACCACTTAATATTTAACAGCCTTCTCTATAAGTTTCAATCTGGCTTCATTCCAGGATATTCTACAACTCATCAACTAGTTGAATTATATCATAATATTTTGCTTGCATTAGATAACAAAGAAATGACTAGTATTACTTTTGCTGACGTGAGCAAAGCTTTTGATCGAGTTTGGATTAGAGGTCTCATTTTAAAGCTGGAAAGATATGGTGTAAAGGGAGAATTATTGTGTTGGCTGAAAAGTTACTTAAGTAATAGATGTCAAAGGGTTATTATTAAAGATGCAATTTCTAGTGTTGGAGAGCTCAAGGCTGGTGTGCCCCAGGGGTCAGTATTGGGTCCCTTGTTATTTCTTATATTTATAAATGATATAGCGGATGACATGCTAGGTCTTGGTAGACTGTTTGCTGATGACACGTCAATTGGACATACCGCACATGATGAAAATACACTAAAAAATATGATAAATATTGATCTCAAATATATTCAAAAATGGTCAAAAAGATGGCTTGTAAAATTTAACCCAAGTAAGACTGATATTATGGTTTTCAGTGCTAATAATCAGCAGAACGACTTGATTTTTGATTTTAATAGTACACTTATTCAAACAGTAAACACTCACAAACATCTAGGAGTAATTTTTAGTTGTGATTGTAAGTGGACTAAGCATATTAATACCATAATTGAAAGAGCTTCAAAACAATTAAATATTTTGAGAAAATTAAAATTTAAACTTAATAGGCAATATCTGGAAAATATCTATATTACATTTATTAGACCTATATTAGTGTGGGATAATTGTGGAGCTGTCAACTCTGATAGATTGGAAAAAGTACAAACTGAAGCTGCGCGAATAGTAACAGGGCTTACTTCATATGCTAGCTTAGATTCTATTTATTGTGAAACTGGGTGGGAAAAGTTAACTGTAAGACGGGAAGTTAAAAAACTTAACTTATTTTATAAAATCATAAATAATGAAGCCCCAGAATATTTATCCAAGTTGATACCCCCAACAGTTGCCGAATCGAATAACTATAATCTACGAAATCGTCACAATATAAGTCAACCAGCAAACAGACTATCAAAATACCAAAACTCATTCTTTCCGTCGACTATTAAGACCTGGAATACCCTTGATTTAAATATTCGAGAAGTTCCAACCTTTTTCACATTCAAAAAAAGGCTCCAATTTAAATATTTTAGAAATAAGAAAATACCATGTTACTTTTCGTCAGGTGACAGGTACTGGAATGTTTGCAAAGTAGGTTAAGAAATAGATGTAGTGCATTAAATAGTGATTTATATCGTGCTAATTTGATTCCGAATGCATTATGTTCATGTGGAAAATCGGATGAAACTGCTAAACATTTTTTATTACATTGTAAACATTATATTGTACAAAGAAATATTTTTCTTATAGGAATTCGAGAAATTAGTAATGATTTACCAATCGATGAGCTTACTTTATTATCTGGCAATGAAATTCTCAACGACGAAAAAAATACAAAAATTTTCTTACAAGTTCAAAAATTCATTCAAGACACAGGTCGTTTCACAATAAATTGACTACTGTATGAGAATGTGTGCTGATGTTTATATTGTTTACCGTTCGCGACTGACCTCAAAAGTTTATTTCTATTGTTCTTTTTTTCTTTTCCTTTCTTTTTTTTTCTTTTTGTTTACAACAGTATGCGACAATGGATAACTCATCTTTAATACCATATTATAATACACAAAGTGAACTAAAAGTACTTACATTTGGAGAAATAATGTATTATCAATCCAATAACTTAACAACACGTGCTATAGGTCTATGTCCCAGTTTTCTTTTTTTATACTCGGGTCTGCTTGATTGGTTACATTTAATGGTATTCCATTGTTGCATTCTGCTTTCTTGCTACATTTTTTGTTTCATGTCTTCATGCGAAAATTTTAGAGAAATAATGTAATAATAATGCTTATCATATTGTATATTGTATGTATATGGAGAAGACAATACTAAGTTGAAAAACTTGTGTCTGATCCTTTTTGTCATTATTTAGACAATAAAATATGTTTAAATTTAAACTGGCCCTCTAATAAGGTGATCAATACAGAATACCTACCAATGTGGCGCCTTCAATAACTGGTCCAACTAAGCTGGCCCTCTAATAAGGTGATCAATACAGAATACCTACCAATGTGGCACCTTCAATAACTGGTCCAACTAAACTGGCCCTCTAATAAGGTGATCAATACAGAATACCTACCAATGTGGCCCCTTCAATAACTGGTCCAACTAAGCTGGCCCTCTAATTATCTAATAAGGTGATCAATACAGAATACCTACCAATGTGACACCTTCAATAACTGGTCCAACTAGGCTGGCCCTCTAATAAGGTGATCAATACAGAATACCTACCAATGTGGCACCTTCAATAACTGGTCCAACTAAGCTGGCCCTCTAATTATCTAATAAGGTGATCAATACAGAATACCTACCAATGTGGCACCTTCAATAACTGGTCCAACTAAGCTGGCCCTCTAATTATCTAATAAGGTGATCAATACAGAATACCTACCAATGTGGCACCTTCAATAACTGGTCCAACTAAGCTGGCCCTCTAATAAGATGATCAATACAGAATACCTACCAATGTGGCACCTTCAATAACTGGTTCAACTAAGCTGGCCCTCTAATTATCTAATAAGGTGATCAATACAGAATACCTACCAATGTGGCACCTTCAATAACTGGTCCAACTAAGCTGGCCCTCTAATTATCTAATAAGGTGATCAATACAGAATACCTACCAATGTGGCACCTTCAATAACTGGTCCAACAAAGCTGGCCCTCTAATTATCTAATAAGGTGATCAATACAGAATACCTACCAATGTGGCACCTTCAATAACTGGTCCAACTAAGCTGGCCCTCTAATTATCTAATAAGGTGATCAATACAGAATACCTACCAATGTGGCACCTTCAATAACTGGTCCAACTAAGCTGGCCCTCTAATTATCTAATAAGGTGATCAATACAGAATACTTACCAATGTGGCACCTTCAATAACTGGTCCAACTAAGCTGGCCCTCTAATTATCTAATAAGGTGATCAATACAGAATACTTACCAATGTGGCACCTTCAATAACTGGTCCAACTAAGCTGGCCCTCTAATTATCTAATAAGGTGATCAATACAGAATACCTACCAATGTGGACCCCT
Source organism: Bathymodiolus septemdierum (assembly GCA_963383655.1). Lineage (NCBI taxonomy): Eukaryota > Metazoa > Mollusca > Bivalvia > Mytilida > Modiolidae > Bathymodiolus > Bathymodiolus septemdierum. The sequence goes on from OY726526.1 coordinate 2,950,059, forward strand.
TCAATAACAGGTCCAACTAAGCTGGCCCTCTAATAAGATGATCAATACAGAATACATACCAATGTGGCCCCTTCAATAACTGGTCCAACTAAGCTGGCCCTCTAATTACAGTACAGAAAGCGACATACCGTGATTGATCACTCCGAAAGACATAATTTTTAATCCTTTAGACATATCATCACGGACATAAACCCACTGTGATAGACCTAAAAAGGACCATAAAACAAGGTGGTGGGGATTAAATTTTATGGCTCTCGGTCACCTGTGCGCCGATTGATATTTTACCGCCAATTAAGAGATTAGCGTTACCTGTTCTACCTGTTGACTTTTAATATCGTAAGCCGTAATTATTGTTACTGAAGGATGTATTTTTGACAATTAATTTTGTATCCTCTTGCTGTTAATATTTGACTGTTTGTTGCTTTTCATTGCCAAAGAATGTCTGTCTTGTTATCGTTTTCATTTGTTTTAGAAAGTTCTACTTTATGACCTCGAGTTCTATATTAAGAATTTTGTTGAAACCGCAACTGAACTTTATCATGTTTAATTTTAATTTCTCTTTTTTTTTCTACTGTTGGGTTGTATTCAGTATGTATTGAAATATTCGTAAATACGGGCTACTTCATCAATGTATTTTTTGTTTATAGGTTAAACCGCAGTCACGGGTTTTTGAAGCACGGACTTTGCAAGCGCGGGTTTTTAGTGTTTAATTGGTAAAGAGCAGACTTAAAATTGATTATTGGTTTATTTTGTGTTTTGGACTTTTACCCCTCGCGTTGAAAAAAAATTAACAATTCAAGTAAACTGTTTTACACACATGGCTTGTTACGTAATTTCGCTATAGATGAAAATAATTTTCTTTAAAATTGCAAACAAAAACCTATAACAATCCAAATTTACGTAGCCTAATGGCTACAAAATGAACAAAAAGCAGAAAACTATGAGCATGCTTTTAATTTGTTCCATAAACTTTGAGTTTTTTTTTACTGTATTTTGTCATAAATCTATTGGGTTGAAAGCCAATTAAGATTTGAATTTGAATAAATAAATAAATAAATAAACTGGTGACATTTGATTTTGGTCAGATACTGTGTAATGTCAAACATTTGTAGGGGTAAAATCATGATAAAGGTTAATTCCTTATTTCCTTTCACGTTTCTAAACTTTCTGCAGATTAGTCGCTAATTTCCAAAATATATCCGTAAATTTAGTGACTTTTGGACATGTAGTACTTCTTTGAACGATCTGTTTATAAATATTTGTTTCGTTAATTTTTAATCAAATTCTTCAATGACCGTATACAGGTATAAAAATTATTCAGTACGTATTTCTACAACGAAAAGGGTTTTAACTGGGTTTTCTACGAAGATTAAAATAAAAAAAATTACTGAACGTATAAAAAATATTAGTGAACTAAAATGTAATCTTGAACTGGAAATACGCTTTAAAACGTAAAATATTAGTGAACTAAAATGTAATGTTGAACTGGAAATACACTTTAAAACGTAACAAATCACGTATATCGCGCATGTGTTTATGCAACTTCATTTATGCACAAGCCAGGTCACGTGTACACGTGTCAATAAAATACTAGGTGTAGATACGCAATACACAGCCAAGGTTAAAAAAAATTTGAAACATATTTGCACAACCCATGATTTCACTGAATTGAAGTTGAATAATCATTTATTATTTACATTTTATTCATCAATTCAAATGAACTCTCGGTTCTCGTGCTATTTTCTCGATCTCTGGATTTCATTCCCGGGATTACGTTCAAGGATGTTTTACGTTTTGAGGAAAGAAATAAAAATGTTTTTTTTTTAATTCTGAGGGGAATCGGAGACAGTACCCGAAAAAAAAAATCGGCGATTTAAAAATGTAATTTCACCTGTACATCTTATCTGACTAGTTTACCTGTAAAACGACACACTTGATTACAAGATTAACACCTGGTGTTTTATTGCCCCCTGATCACCGACATGAATTAAAATTTTTAATCCCCATCACTCTCCTAGACATGACCACTATCACGGTGATTGATCACGGCATGTCCCTTTCTGTACTGTATCTAATAAGGTGATCAATACAGAATACCTACCAATGTGACACCTTCAATAACTGGTCCAACTAAGCTGGCCCTCTAATTATCTAATAAGGTGATCAATACAGAATATCTACCAATGTGGCACCTTCAATAACTGGTCCAACTAAGCTGGCCCTCTAATTATCTAATAAGGTGATCAATACAGAATACCTACCAATGTGGCACCTTCAATAACTGGTCCAACTAAGCTGGCCCTCTAATAAGATGATCAATACAGAATACCTACCAATGTGACACCTTCAATAACTGGTCCAACTAAGCTGGCCCTCTAATAAGGTGATCAATACAGAATACCTACCAATGTGGCACCTTCAATAACTGGTCCAACAAAGCTGGCCCTCTAATTATCTAATAAGGTGATCAATACAGAATACCTACCAATGTGGCACCTTCAATAACTGGTCCAACTAAGCTGGCCCTCTAATTATCTAATAAGGTGATCAATACAGAATACCTACCAATGTGGCACCTTCAATAACTGGTCCAACTAAGCTGGCCCTCTAATTATCTAATAAGGTGATCAATACAGAATACCTACCAATGTGGCACCTTCAATAACTGGTCCAACTAAGCTGGCCCTCTAATTATCTAATAAGGTGATCAATACAGAATACCTACCAATGTGCCACCTTCAATAACTGGTCCAACTAAGCTGGCCCTCTAATAAGGTGATCAATACAGAATACCTACCAATGTGGCCCCTTCAATAACTGGTCCAACTAAGCTGGCCCTCCAATAAGTATTTTCTGCTTTCAAGTCATCTACAGCAGTAACAATATCTATTATAACTAATGCAAGCATTAAGATGGCAGTAATCTGTAAAGAAAAACAAAATTATCTTGACCATTGACCTGTAAATATTGATTTTATTTGGCCAAAATAGCAGAAGTCTATAGTTGAATCCCAAGGTTCACCACGGCACATGTGTTCTTATTTCAAGGTTACTGTCAAGACCTTGTGAATTGGTATAACTTTTAAACTATAAAAGACCACCAGTAGAAACAGGTTGACTGAAGGAAGTGTTATCATATAATACTATCCAAAATTGTCCATGAGAAACAGGATAGTACCAGTTCTGCTATATTGTCTGAGGTTGAAGAGTCTGTGGAGAGACGTGTCGTTCTACACATTATCCTGATTCCAAAGCCAACCCGTCTTTACCCTTACTCCTTAGTACTGCAGTTTAGCAGAGTAGCAGCAAATATCAATTTTTTAGTCTTTGGTTTGACATACTTTACCCATTACACCGCCCATGCTGTCTCTAAATTTTTTAGAATTCCTTGACAGTCAATATTATTAATGTACCGGTAACAATTGTTACTCAAATAAAATCAATAAAGTAAGATACATTTACATGGAAGTTCAATTTACCTCATATAAAATGTCATACAAACCATTTTTAAATATGTAACCCATGACCAAGCTCCCTTCATTGTTGATCGAGATACCAGATATCCAATATAAAATGGTGACAAGAGCCATAACCATCCACTTGCCACCCAAATCAATATAGTTTTCTGGAAACATGGAGTAAACTGTGGCCAGTCCCCATACCAAGTCAAGTTCAAATCCTACAAATATATAATAATGCATACTTACATACTAAATCATGTTATTATTATCAAAACTAAAGTTCTCCTCCCACAAGCATAAGTAACCATAGCCGATTCTGGTTATCCTGTTTAGGCCTTAGATCATTTTGTTTCTCTAAAAGACTTTTAATTTATTCGGCCTTCATTTATTTTGGCTTTGAGCATACCTGATAAAGGCATCACAAAGGTTATTCCAGAAACATGTCATGGGCACTACATTTGATATTTACCTTTATATTAAGCCTAATATGTGAATGGCAATATACTTATTGATGTTTTTCTTTGTTTTATTACTTTGATATATCTATAGTTATTTTCAAATATCTCATCTTATTATCCTATTGTAAATTTTCCATTTATTGATAAGATTAAACTTATTTTATTGTTAACTATAAAACATTTGGATCGGACACAAGTTATGTGAACGTACAATGGTCCTCTTCACATATTTTTACATATTCCATACACTATTTATACAAATGTATGTAGCAACATTCCAGCAGTATGTGCATATGGAATATATATATATATCTCAGCTGATACAATGTTCCAGAGCTTGTGGTTCTTATCATGATTTCCTTGAAAGAGGGTTAAGAAGGAAGAATCAATGGTTCCTAGTTATAGTGGCTAAGTATTACTGTGCAACAGATGAAACAAAGAATATGTCCATGCAGAGTTCTGTCTCTATCAAATTAGCTTCCCTTTAAAGGTCAGTATATTGCATTTGTCCAGACAAAAATATATTTTCCAGTTTGTTTCCTATTTTACTTGCTGGTTAAGATTTTATACATGTAGCTATTGTGCTGACATTTTTTTAATATATGGTCTCGTAAGGTAATTTCGATCACAAGGAATTTTCAATAGCTATTTTTATTTGCACATGCAAATCACGCACGACTACTTTTCCAGTCTATATTTCAGAAAGTGAAAGTAGATTGACAAAAGAAGTCCCCAAACCAATAAATATTTACAAACAATGCCTTCCAAGAAAATAAGAACACTTTTTATCATAACCCTGCATATTTTCAGCCATTTTGCTAGAACTTTTAATCTGCATGAAGTATATTGATTATATTTAACTCTGGTAACTTGAATATCTCTAGCTACATGTATATATTGTCGGGTGCGTATCATTGCTACGACAGCCCGTTATTCCGACGGCCCATTATTTCGACGGCCCATTTTTCCGACAATGCAAAATAGAACTCAATCCACAAATCCATGGTTTAACCAGGTCCGTCGGTCAGGCTAATTTTGACGGACCATGGCCTAGACAGAATGTTCTGGAAAGGAAAAGGAGCTGTTATCCTAGGCTGTACATCCCCGCTCAAGGCAATTATGATCGACCGACCTGGTATGGGGAAAGTTAAAAATTGAAGAAATGAGGAGTGAAAGAAAAAAGTGTGAACCAGGAGAAGCATGAGAAAGACAAAATGACGGAAGATAGCAATATGCATGGAAGCGAGGAGAGTTAAGAATTGAAGGACATATATATACATGTAGTAGAAAAGGAGAGAAATGGAGCACAATGTACATGCAGAAGAATGGAAAAAGCTCCGAAGATAGGTAGACAGTTCCTTTGTTCAGGTCAATAAATACATCGATCACTTCTGTTGAAGCACGATTGGCAACCAACATAAGCGGCTAATAGAACGCCTTCCCTATATGCATTATGCCGCTTCCACACACGTTCATTTATTCCGCGTTCCCACGTACGTTTAATGCGAATTGAATGCGCATCCAACATGGTTAATGCCTTCACACATACGTCAAAACGTTTGCGATTTCCATTATTTACGTGAAAATATTTACATTTTCTCTACATGCAAAAAATAGTATTATTACAGTCGTAACTTATGCCAACTGAAAACTCTTTGTCATAGGTGTGAAGCGTTTAGAGCATGCGATGCGCATTTAATGGGCATTACATGTACATGTGAAGGAGGCATTCATCGGTTTACATTATTAGAAAACGCAATACGGTTGAACAGCACAAGACAGTGTCTCTCCGGTCACAAATTGTGGGAGTTGAGACGTGATACTCCCGACAACAACCGAATTTTGCTTAAAATTAAATCTTTATTATTAAATTTTAGCCCCCCCCCCCCTCCTGGAGTTTATGGAAATTTTTTATTGTATTAATCATAATGTACGGTAATGACATTTTTTTTCTCCAGATCCAGGATCAAACTAGACTAGCTCACTCACAATGGTTACCTCTGCCCTCTGTGTCCTAAATGCAACCGTTAATGTCAGAACAAACCTTTATAATTATTTCATGCACATCTACATATGGTGTACTCCTTTGTGCAAAGTTTAATAAAAAAAATACTTTGGACGGTTTTGAAGGGTTACAAGGTTTATGGATAGACGGGGGCGGGGGCTGGGTTTTCCGTCCGGACAGATTTTTTTTCCAGTAAAAATCAGGGCAAGAAATTAACCCCCCTCCAATAATTTTTGTGCCGTCTCGCGTAACGGTGGCGGTGTAAACTTTTCATGATTAAATCCAAAATGTAGCAGTGTTAGACCATCCGAAATTGGTACCGATATTTCTCATGTCGTCATGATGTAAGGAAGCTGCTAGCACCATGACATTTGACTTTGACCTCATATTTACCCTTTAGTTTAATACAGAAACAATCCGCTCAGTGAGTATAAAGATTAAAGTCAGTCTTCCGTTAGGCATAGAAGAAAAACAACAGGTTTTAAGATAATTATACTACTTTTAACCATTTTTGACGGAATAATGGGTTGTCGGAGCAATGGGCTGTCAGAATAATGGGCCGTCGGAGCAATGGGCTGTCGGAATAATGACCTGACCCCATATTGTCTGCAGAGCATGCTCTGTCATACATTTATTATGTATTTATGTGTGGCTAAAATTCTGATCACTGACCCTGACAGAAGTTAAACATTTTGAAGCTTTAAAGGAGTACTCTTCTTAAAGACTTGCACACATTTTGCATTTGGGTGATTTTCAAATAAATGAAGACTTTGTGTGACATAGAGGGTGAAATTTCAAATTGGACAAATTGACATAATCTTGGTCGTAAAATAATGTCAATATGATATATTTTTCAGATTCAGTTGCTCAGTGCAATATATGAAGAAAAAAAAAATTCAACTTTTATTGGCAGCAAGGTGTTAAAATGATAACAAATACAGACTTACTTCCTCAGAAGTATCATTTTCTTTTGGATATGGTAAAAGACCTACATGTATTTCCATTTGATAATGATATGAAATAGGCACATTTTGGTACCAAACTTTGTATATATCATGAGAAAACAGTTTCAGTATATCAAAGAAACACTATTTTTACTGTATATTTTAAGAAATCTGGTAATTAAAGTTTTCATACAAGCATAAAAAATATGATCTAATGAGGCTTAATAGTTGTAAATCAATTATTTATATATGCCTAATAAATATAACAAAAGTTAAGTTAAGTTGATCATTGGTGGTATAAACTAGAGGTAATCAAATGAAAATACTGTCCATTTTTTGATGTTTTGTCACACTCCTGACACATTTTTCTAATAGATAAATACACCAAATATCAAGCTAAATGCAATCATTGTTGGTCACAATAACTTTTTTAAGTAGTAGTACATAATCTATTTTGACTGAAAAAAGGTTTCCCTTGAATATATTTCATTTTTGCATTGCTATGATGTTATTTCAATCATATTTTATCATATTCTAAGTTATACTATCATAATTATTTAAAATGACAACTCAATTTTCAACCATTTATACATCTTTTCAAGAGTATAGTGCTTATTGAGAATTAAATAATTCCCCAAGACAATTACAAGCAGTTTTATGGAGGCTATATGCTTACAAAATAATCTATTTCTTAAATAAAATTGTCATACTCCTGACTGCCTCTCGAAAATAAACCTGTCGAGCTGAAAATAATATAACCAACTTATTCTTACCAAACTATTTTATTAAAACTAGCAATAGATCATCTTTTCTTAGTATAAAATTACCTTTTAGTGGTTTTCAAATTAGTTTCCCCATGTTTCTCAATAATTTACTCTGCAAAAAAACTTCCTACTGCAATTGCAATCGACATTTAATGTTTTTATGTCAAGAGTGTGACATATTACTGTTGAATGAAAAATTATCGATAAATTTTCAAAAATGCTATATCAAAAGAATGAAAATGTTTTATGAAAGGCAAGATATATTAAAGTAAGTATTCTGTTTATCTAAATCAACACACATCAATTTTTCATTTAGAAAAAATCCATCTTTTCACATGTTTTAAGAAAATATAACCCTTTATCATCACTTATTATGAGAAAGGTGTCATGCAATATACAAAAATACTATAATTATTACTTATTGTTTATATGTGATTAAATTGAAAACATTGTGGAAGTTTGTAGAAGCATGTTTTTATTTTATTTTTATTTAAAAGATATGCCTATTAAAAGTGTCACACTCCTGACATTAGTTATTTTGATTTCCTAGCTATGATATGTCATATATCAGAGCTATTTCCAACTTTTTTTTTTGATTGGGTCTGGAGCTTTTAGAAAATAAAGAAATTTGTGAACTATTAAAGCATTTAACATAGTACTATACAACTAAGATAAAATGTCACACTCCTGACGTTTTTTTTGTCTCTCCTTATGCAAGCCCAATTTTACAACTATCATATTCATCCAGTCTAATACTACTAAATTATTATAACTAATGTTTTTTTACAACATATTTTGACTTTTCTGAACTAATTAGTCTCAACAATGAAAAACTATTAAGGTTTGATTTGACATTTGTACAATTTTCCAATTTAAATTTATTCACGTACACCAATTTAAGAAATAGAATAATTTTTTGCCCCATAATCATAGGGTCACAAAACATCTAGATATTTGAAGTAAAATGGTACGAAATTATAGAATACCATCTTTCTTTAATATATTTTTTATTATATTTTTTTTATCATCAAGGTAAGTTAAGGCAATTTAAAGTTTGTCACACTAAAACGTCACACTCCTGACAAATTTGACCAGTTTTTAAGAGGATAACTTTTTAAGTGGAAGAGCAATCTCCATAACACTTTGCATGAAAATAACTGTTACCATTGTGCTTGTTTTAAGATATTTACCTTTCTTTCATATCATTTAATATTCAAATTATTCTCTGAAAATGAAAAGTCTTCATTTTTTTGAAAATCCCCCATTTGTAATTTTGAAAGTCTTTTTCACCTTTGAAAGTTGTGGAACACCGGTGAGGCTCTACCGGGGGTTAACATGATCATAATTATAAATATTGACATTTTTTTTTATGAATGAATAATACATATGACATGTTTATCAACTTTTATGAGAATCCAATAATAACATTGAAGTGAACAAGCAGCATTTACCATTGCTTGTGATAAATTTTATCAAGCTCAAAAGAAATTTTGAAACTTTAATGAACTTAATTTGAGAATCCGTCAACTCTTTTAGTAATTTTATCTATGTTACAATTATCATCTAGAGCCTCAATATCTCTATGTACTACGTATACGTCATCAAAAGTTATCGATTTCTCCTGGCGTCCTTGTGTACTACACAAATCATGTGACACCCAGAAACGTGTGGATTGTATACAAACAAAGAAAAACATCTGGGATTTATATGTAAATATTAAAAGTTGAGCTGACAGTTAATTATATAATGCCCCTGAGATAAACTTTCATTAATATCAAAATACACAGAAAAAATTTACAACATTTTCTTTTTTAAACCTATTGAAAATATCGAAGACCATCATATATGTTTCCTGTTTAATATAATTGTTAGAGTTTGCGCAATATCCGTTAATAGTTCTTTTAGAATTCTTGATGTTACATTGTCAACATCGGCAGCTTTCAGTAGTTTCAAGCTTAAAACAATTTTCCAGACATTAGCCAGACATTCCAGCTTAGCAAGCATGCTGATGTTTTCCTTAACTAAGACGAGTATTGCATGAAGTGTTGGTGAACTTGGTCATGTTGCAACGTTCTTGAAATTCATTTGTAAATATTTGTCCACTACACTCTTGACGTCTAATGCAAGAAGAAGTCGTGTTGTGATAAAATGAAGAACAAAAAATACACCACCGTCAAAACAATTATATATTATTTATATCTCCCTTGGCCTCGTCCCTCCACTAAAAAAAGTAAAATTACTGAAATAAGTTATAAACTATATTAGAAAAAGAAGAAGATACTTTATTTACCAATTATGGGTCCACGAGGGGCATGAATATTCACATATATCATTATTTAAAACATAACATAAAATTCCCAAGTATTGTGTCTGAACTTGACTCTTTATTACTTCTTGCCAAAATTAAGGGAGAGGTGGTGCTCGCACTCCTCGCAGCCCCTTCCTATGTGCATGTCCCCTCCCCTCTTCAAGTTAAATGGCCAGTCCCCAAGTCTTAAAAAAGAAATTTAACATGTAGTTTTGCAAGATGAGTGTACCATTTTCAGTGATTTTGTGCAGTATACCGCTTAAATTTTGCCAGATTGGTCCCCGATTTAAACTGTCTTTTTATCTCGACAGTCTTTCTTATAATAATAGAAGCCATAATTTGCTGCATATTTGAATATGAATATATGTTGTTCATCTCATCGTTAGCAAGGGGTAAACTTTAAGAAAACAATGAAAAAAATTCTCACAGGCAAAAACTGAAAAAAATACATATAATATATAATTGAATAATTAAACAACAACGGTAATTTTGCAATTATTTCGAAGCGGCACTAATAAGCATTCTCAAGTAACAGTACCCGGCCTACAATGTACCTTACAAAATGGTGGGGGGTCTTCCGGTGCCGCTGGGCCCCGACCCCTGTACATATGGATTCTGATGCCAATTTTAGACCCAATCTCAAGACTGTTGTCCAACTAAAGCCTCTTTAAACCCCAATTTTTGAAGAATAATCCAAGCAAAAACATATACCCCTTTTCAGCCATTTGTGACAAAAAGATTACCCCATGCCAGACATATAATCAATAATAGGACCCTGACTATCAGAACATCACCATGTATATAGGAAGTAATATCCCCTCACGTAACAGTCATTTTCATTTTGTCATTCGGCACAGTATAGCTGAATATCACTGATGTGGCGCTTAGCAGTCAACAATTGATGAATCAATCAGTTCGTCATTGCTAGATGAAGAACGATTTTTTTTAAATATAACCTGGAAAACAATGAACTTTTCTACTATACTTTCTCTATTTTTTTTCGTTAAATTTTTGTCTTGTATTTCCCCAATAAATTGTTTCGTTAAAATAGGCTTTATTTCATTTTGAATTATTCCGTTTCGTTTCGCTTTGGTAAATTTCGTTTTGTTTCGGTGAATTTCGTTTCGATTTATTTCGTTTCGTTTCACATTTTACAGGTACCCAATTTGAATACATATTATTATTATATATATTATATTATTATCGATAACAATAGAACTAGTGTGTAAATAATATTAAACATGTCAAGAAAGCATGTTAATTATAAGGAAGACAAAAATAAAGTACCCATGAACAATCTTACAACATCCAAAATACGAATATTTGCAATGGTATTTTCCATATTTCATTTTTTAAAGTACTATTAATAAATGAGGGCGAAACGACCCGGGGCGAACGGGAATAGGGGCGAACGGGATTCGGGGCGAAACGACCCGGATTCATTCTGAGGTATGAGCCATTTATATCCTCCCTGTGTCTAAACGACAAAAAGGCAAGCACATATTATATATTATTATATACTGTAGATGCAAAATTACCCATAAAGGTGTCCCGTTGCAGAAAGCTTCCATATTTACTGATACAATGCCAGGAATTATTGCAACAGACAAAAAACATACGAATCGTGTATTTGTGACATTGTCCCAAATATTAACAGATTAACTGTAGACCCGAGAGTCTCGAATGGTTCCCGCGGTTTTGTCGTTAAGACTGAACTTTCCCGAAGAGTTCCGAAAGGTTTTCGCCACTTTGTTTTCGTAACAGGACATTGCCGCTTCAATTACTTTCAAAAGTGAGAACAAGCATCTGTCAAATTCCAGCTTGATAAAAATACAAAAAACTGTTATCATGATCTGGGATAAATAAAACTTTTATTCACCTCGAGATATAAGGTCTTACTCTATTTTAAAGTCATCGGTCAAGTAGGCCTTACAATCAGAATCCGTAAATCAAAGGACACACAACACAATGGCCAAAAGAAAAAGGGAAAAGGACAAACAACGATCTACAAAGCATTACACATAAAACTAAAGATCGAGTAACACGAACCCCACTAAGAACCGGGGGAGAACTCGGGTGCTCCGGAAGGGTTGAAGCAATCCTTGCTCCACCATAGGTACCCGTCTTGTTACTCTAATTACAAACCCGGTGATAAGTCATGAATGAGGAAAGTGTTCCAACAAGTAAGCAAAGTCATGGTGGTGGCCGTATAACCTTCGAAGTGATGACTTCAACTTAACCAATAGGAACCCTTGGCAGGGGCGTAGCTTATTAGTGTTATTCTACCGAGGCAGGGGGTCTGGGGGCTGCCTGAAGCCCCCAGTGGGGTACAGGGGCAAAGCCCCGTTGGGGGTTTGGGGGGCAGTGCCCACATAAGCGGTTTTAAGCAATTTAGAGTATATTTGGGACCAGTTTTGCTTCAAAATAGTCATAAAAATATGTCACAGCTATACACAATTGTACATTCATAATGGTTATCTAACATGTACAACTTAGTCCAAGAACCTTTGTTAATTGCCGATTCAAAAATATTATGGATTGCATTAGACAAAATCACACATATAAACTTGAACATACTATGTTCGTGACTGCTATACAGGAACAGCACCTTATAATTGCTGTTCTTCATCTAGAAGTTGCAATGAGGCCTAAGCCCTTCAACTAGGTGCCATTTCCGTCAGTAACTGAGTCTTAGTCTGTTAACTTATTTATTGTCCCTTTATTGAGAACATGGAAATACAATTTAATTGTCATTATATATTTTTTTTGCATATATTTGCTTGGTCAATAGCGTCCTAATTGTTATCAGCTACCCTCTATCAAGGAAATACTGATAGGAACCAAAAGCTCTGGAATATCGGCGAATCAACTGAGATATATACTCCATTTACATTCGCTGTAAACGTTTCTTCTTGACATTAACACAAACCCGCCGGTGAAACCATTTTTGTAGCTTCCTACTCTATGAATGACGTGCCTTTTTGCAAAGTTGATGTCTTGTGAAAATCGAGTAAATGTCCGCAATGTTCTATTTGTTACATCGGTTTTAATTAGTCCGAGATTCCTCGATGCCGTCCGAAGGCTTTTTGTTCGATTTGATTGGTGAAGCGATTTATATAATGGTTTCGGATAGAAAATAAAATCCGATTGCCACGAAACGTGGAAATGTGTCGACCCAGAGTTGGAGCGGCAAATCCGCTGTTTTCCTTATGGAGAGCGCTCTGACGTCCCACGGCTCCAGCAAATCGAACAAAAAGCCGTCGGACGGCAGAGGAATCTCGGACTAGTTTTAATTAGATTGCATGAATGCGTCAACCATTCACGGCTTAATACCGGATTTTTAACAAAAAAGTAACACGACGGGTGCCACTTGTGGAGCAAAGAAAAACCTATCCTTCCTGAGTATATGAATTCACTCTCGTTTTTAGTGAGGTTTGTGTTCCTCAATATTTAGTTTTCTATGTAGTGTTTTATCGACCATTGTTTATCTCTTTGTCCCCGTTCTTTGTATTGTCTGTCCTCCTTCCTTTCTTTTTGACCATTGTATTGTCTGTCCTCCTTCCTTTCTTTTTGACCATTGTATTGTCTGTCCTCCTTCCTTTCTTTTTGACCATTGTATTGTCTGTCCTCCTTCCTTTCTTTTTGACCATTGTATTGTCTGTCCTCCTTCCTTTCTTTTTGACCATTGTATTGTCTGTCCTCCTTCCTTTCTTTTTGACCATTGTATTGTCTGTCCTCCTTCCTTTCTTTTTGACCATTGTATTGTCTGTCCTCCTTCCTTTCTTTTTGACCATTGTATTGTCTGTCCTCCTTCCTTTCTTTTTGACCATTGTATTGTCTGTCCTCCTTCCTTTCTTTTTGACCATTATATTGTCTGTCCTCCTTCCTTTCTTTTTGACCATTGTATTGTCTGTCCTCCTTCCTTTATTTTTGACCATTGTATTGTCTGTCCTCCTTCCTTTCTTTTTGACCATTGTATTGTCTGTCCTCCTTCCTTTCTTTTTGACCATTGTATTGTCTGTCCTCCTTCCTTTCTTTTTGACCATTGTATTGTCTGTCCTCCTTCCTTTCTTTTTGACCATTGTATTGTCTGTCCTCCTTCCTTTCTTTTTGACCATTGTATTGTCTGTCCTCCTTCCTTTCTTTTTGACCATTGTATTGTCTGTCCTCCTTCCTTTCTTTTTGACCATTGTATTGTCTGTCCTCCTTCCTTTCTTTTTGGCCATTGTATTGTCTGTCCTCCTTCCTTTCTTTTTGACCATTGTATTGTCTGTCCTCCTTCCTTTCTTTTTGACCATTATATTGTCTGTCCTCCTTCCTTTCTTTTTGACCATTGTATTGTCTGTCCTCCTTCCTTTATTTTTGACCATTGTCTTGTCTGTCCTCCTTCCTTTCTTTTTGACCATTGTATTGTCTGTCCTCCTTCCTTTCTTTTTGACCATTGTATTGTCTGTCCTCCTTCCTTTCTTTTTGACCATTGTATTGTCTGTCCTCCTTCCTTTCTTTTTGGCCATTGTATTGTCTGTCCTCCTTCCTTTCTTTTTGACCATTGTATTGTCTGTCCTCCTTCCTTTCTTTTTGACCATTGTATTGTCTGTCCTCCTTCCTTTCTTTTTGACCATTGTATTGTCTGTCCTCCTTCCTTTCTTTTTGACCATTGTATTGTCTGTCCTCCTTCCTTTCTTTTTGACCATTGTATTGTCTGTCCTCCTTCCTTTCTTTTTGACCATTGTATTGTCTGTCCTCCTTCCTTTCTTTTTGACCATTGTATTGTCTGTCCTCCTTCCTTTCTTTTTGACCATTGTATTGTCTGTCCTCCTTCCTTTCTTTTTGACCATTGTATTGTCTGTCCTCCTTCCTTTCTTTTTGACCATTGTATTGTCTGTCCTCCTTCCTTTCTTTTTGACCATTGTATTGTCTGTCCTCCTTCCTTTCTTTTTGACCATTATATTGTCTGTCCTCCTTCCTTTCTTTTTGATTGTCTGTCCTCCTTCCTTTCTGTTTGACCATTGTATTGTCTGTCCTCCTTCCTTTCTTTTTGACCATTATATTGTCTGTCCTCCTTCCTTTCTTTTTGACCATTGTATTGTCTGTCCTCCTTCCTTTCTTTTTGACCATTGTATTGTCTGTCCTCCTTCCTTTCTTTTTGACCATTGTATTGTTTGTCCTCCTTCCTTTCTTTTTGACCATTGTATTGTCTGTCCTCCTTCCTTTCTTTTTGACCATTGTATTGTCTGTCCTCCTTCCTTTCTTTTTGACCATTGCATTGTCTGTCCTCCTTCCTTTCTTTTTGACCATTGTATTGTCTGTCCTCCTTCCTTTCTTTTTGACCATTGTATTGTCTGTCCTCCTTCCTTTCTTTTTGGCCATTGTATTGTCTGTCCTCCTTCCATTCTGTTTGGCCATTGTATTGTCTGTCCTCCTTCCTTTCTTTTTGACCATTGTATTGTCTGTCCTCCTTCCTTTCTTTTTGACCATTATATTGTCTGTCCTCCTTCCTTTCTTTTTGACCATTGTATTGTCTGTCCTCCTTCCTTTCTTTTTGACCATTGTATTGTCTGTCCTCCTTCCTTTCTTTTTGACCATTGTATTGTTTGTCCTCCTTCCTTTCTTTTTGACCATTGTATTGTCTGTCCTCCTTCCTTTCTTTTTGACCATTGTATTGTCTGTCCTCCTTCCTTTCTTTTTGACCATTGTATTGTCTGTCCTCCTTCCTTTCTTTTTGACCATTATATTGTCTGTCCTCCTTCCTTTCTTTTTGACCATTGTATTGTCTGTCCTCCTTCCTTTCTTTTTGACCATTGTATTGTCTGTCCTCCTTCCTTTCTTTTTGACCATTGTATTGTCTGTCCTCCTTCCTTTCTTTTTGACCATTATATTGTCTGTCCTCCTTCCTTTCTTTTTGACCATTGTATTGTCTGTCCTCCTTCCTTTCTTTTTGACCATTGTATTGTCTGTCCTCCTTCCTTTCTTTTTGACCATTATATTGTCTGTCCTCCTTCCTTTCTTTTTGACCATTGTATTGTCTGTCCTCCTTCCTTTCTTTTTGACCATTGTATTGTCTGTCCTCCTTCCTTTCTTTTTGACCATTGTATTGTCTGTCCTCCTTCCTTTCTTTTTGACCATTGTATTGTCTGTCCTCCTTCCTTTCTTTTTGACCATTATATTGTCTGTCCTCCTTCCTTTCTTTTTGACCATTGTATTGTCTGTCCTCCTTCCTTTCTTTTTGACCATTGTATTGTCTGTCCTCCTTCCTTTCTTTTTGACCATTGTATTGTCTGTCCTCCTTCCTTTCTTTTTGACCATTGTATTGTCTGTCCTCCTTCCTTTCTTTTTGACCATTGTATTGTCTGTCCTTCCTTTCTTTTTGACCATTGTATTGTCTGTCCTCCTTCCTTTCTTTTTGACCATTATATTGTCTGTCCTCCTTCCTTTCTTTTTTACCATTGTATTGTCTGTCCTCCTTCCTTTCTTTTTGGCCATTGTATTGTCTGTCCTCCTTCCTTTCTTTTTGACCATTGTATTGTCTGTCCTCCTTCCTTTCTTTTTGACCATTGTTTTGTCTGTCCTCCTTCCTTTCTTTTTGACCATTGTATTGTCTGTCCTCCTTCCTTTCTTTTTGACCATTGTATTGTCTGTCCTCCTTCCTTTCTTTTTGACCATTGTATTGTCTGTCCTCCTTCCTTTCTTTTTGACCATTATATTGTCTGTCCTCCTTCCTTTCTTTTTGACCATTGTATTGTCTGTCCTCCTTCCTTTCTTTTTGACCATTGTATTGTCTGTCCTCCTTCCTTTCTTTTGGACCATTGTATTGTCTGTCCTCCTTCCTTTCTTTTTCACCATTGTATTGTCTGTCCTCCTTCCTTTCTTTTTGACCATTATATTGTCTGTCCTCCTTCCTTTCTTTTTGACCATTGTATTGTCTGTCCTCCTTCCTTTCTTTTTGACCATTGTATTGTCTGTCCTCCTTCCTTTCTTTTTGACCATTGTTTCGTCTGTCCTCCTTCCTTTCTTTTTGACCATTGTATTGTCTGTCCTCCTTCCTTTCTTTTTGACCATTGTATTGTCTGTCCTCCTTCCTTTCTTTTTGACCATTGTATTGTCTGTCCTCCTTCCTTTCTTTTTGACCATTATATTGTCTGTCCTCCTTCCTTTCTTTTTGACCATTGTATTGTCTGTCCTCCTTCCTTTCTTTTTGACCATTGTATTGTCTGTCCTCCTTCCTTTCTTTTTGACCATTGTATTGTCTGTCCTCCTTCCTTTCTTTTTGACCATTATATTGTCTGTCCTCCTTCCTTTCTTTTTGACCATTGTATTGTCTGTCCTCCTTCCTTTCTTTTTGACCATTGTATTGTCTGTCCTCCTTCCTTTCTTTTTGACCATTGTATTGTCTGTCCTCCTTCCTTTCTTTTTGACCATTATATTGTCTGTCCTCCTTCCTTTCTTTTTGACCATTGTATTGTCTGTCCTCCTTCCTTTCTTTTTGACCATTGTATTGTCTGTCCTCCTTCCTTTCTTTTTGACCATTGTATTGTCTGTCCTCCTTCCTTTCTTTTTGACCATTATATTGTCTGTCCTCCTTCCTTTCTTTTTGACCATTGTATTGTCTGTCCTCCTTCCTTTCTTTTTGACCATTGTATTGTCTGTCCTCCTTCCTTTCTTTTTGACCATTGTATTGTCTGTCCTCCTTCCTTTCTTTTTGACCATTATATTGTCTGTCCTCCTTCCTTTCTTTTTGACCATTGTATTGTCTGTCCTCCTTCCTTTCTTTTTGACCATTATATTGTCTGTCCTCCTTCCTTTCTTTTTGACCATTGTATTGTCTGTCCTCCTTCCTTTCTTTTTGACCATTGTATTGTCTGTCCTCCTTCCTTTCTTTTTGACCATTGTATTGTCTGTCCTCCTTCCTTTCTTTTTGACCATTATATTGTCTGTCCTCCTTCCTTTCTTTTTGGCCATTGTATTGTCTGTCCTCCTTCCTTTCTTTTTGGCCATTGTATTGTCTGTCCTCCTTCCTTTCTGTTTGGCCATTGTATTGTCTGTCCTCCTTCCTTTCTGTTTGACCATTGTATTGTCTGTCCTCCTTCCTTTCTTTTTGACCATTATATTGTCTGTCCTCCTTCCTTTCTTTTTGACCATTATATTGTCTGTCCTCCTTCCTTTCTTTTTGACCATTATATTGTCTGTCCTCCTTCCTTTCTTTTTGACCATTGTATTGTCTGTCCTCCTTCCTTTCTTTTTGACCATTGTATTGTCTGTCCTCCTTCCTTTCTTTTTGACCATTGTATTGTCTGTCCTCCTTCCTTTCTTTTTGACCATTGTATTGTCTGTCCTCCTTCCTTTCTTTTTGGCCATTGTATTGTCTGTCCTCCTTCCTTTCTTTTTGGCCATTGTATTGTCTGTCCTCCTTCCTTTCTGTTTGGCCATTGTATTGTCTGTCCTCCTTCCTTTCTTTTTGACCATTATATTGTCTGTCCTCCTTCCTTTCTTTTTGACCATTGTATTGTCTGTCCTCCTTCCTTTCTTTTTGACCATTGTATTGTCTGTCCTCCTTCCTTTCTTTTTGGCCATTATATTGTCTGTCCTCCTTCCTTTCTTTTTGACCATTGTATTGTCTCCTCCTTCCTTTCTTTTTGACCATTGTATTGTCTGTCCTCCTTCCTTTCTTTTTGACCATTGTATTGTCTGTCCTCCTTCCTTTCTTTTTGGCCATTGTATTGTCTGTCCTCCTTCCTTTCTGTTTGGCCATTGTATTGTCTGTCCTCCTTCCTTTCTTTTTGACCATTATATTGTCTGTCCTCCTTCCTTTCTTTTTGACCATTGTATTGTCTGTCCTCCTTCCTTTCTTTTTGACCATTGTATTGTCTGTCCTCCTTCCTTTCTTTTTGGCCATTATATTGTCTGTCCTCCTTCCTTTCTTTTTGACCATTGTATTGTCTCCTCCTTCCTTTCTTTTTGACCATTGTATTGTCTGTCCTCCTTCCTTTCTTTTTGACCATTGTATTGTCTGTCCTCCTTCCTTTCTTTTTGACCATTGTATTGTCTGTCCTCCTTCCTTTCTGTTTGACCATTGTATTGTCTGTCCTCCTTCCTTTCTTTTTGACCATTATATTGTCTGTCCTCCTTCCTTTCTTTTTGACCATTGTATTGTCTGTCCTCCTTCCTTTCTTTTTGACCATTGTATTGTCTGTCCTCCTTCCTTTCTTTTTGACCATTGTATTGTTTGTCCTCCTTCCTTTCTTTTTGACCATTGTATTGTCTGTCCTCCTTACTTTCTTTTTGACCATTGTATTGTCTGTCCTCCTTCCTTTCTTTTTGACCATTGCATTGTCTGTCCTCCTTCCTTTCTTTTTGACCATTGTATTGTCTGTCCTCCTTCCTTTCTTTTTGACCATTGTATTGTCTGTCCTCCTTCCTTTCTTTTTGGCCATTGTATTGTCTGTCCTCCTTCCATTCTGTTTGGCCATTGTATTGTCTGTCCTCCTTCCTTTCTTTTTGACCATTGTATTGTCTGTCCTCCTTCCTTTCTTTTTGACCATTATATTGTCTGTCCTCCTTCCTTTCTTTTTGACCATTGTATTGTCTGTCCTCCTTCCTTTCTTTTTGACCATTGTATTGTCTGTCCTCCTTCCTTTCTTTTTGACCATTGTATTGTTTGTCCTCCTTCCTTTCTTTTTGACCATTGTATTGTCTGTCCTCCTTCCTTTCTTTTTGACCATTGTATTGTCTGTCCTCCTTCCTTTCTTTTTGACCATTGTATTGTCTGTCCTCCTTCCTTTCTTTTTGACCATTATATTGTCTGTCCTCCTTCCTTTCTTTTTGACCATTGTATTGTCTGTCCTCCTTCCTTTCTTTTTGACCATTGTATTGTCTGTCCTCCTTCCTTTCTTTTTGACCATTGTATTGTCTGTCCTCCTTCCTTTCTTTTTGGCCATTGTATTGTCTGTCCTCCTTCCTTTCTGTTTGGCCATTGTATTGTCTGTCCTCCTTCCTTTCTGTTTGACCATTGTATTGTCTGTCCTCCTTCCTTTCTTTTTGACCATTATATTGTCTGTCCTCCTTCCTTTCTTTTTGACCATTATATTGTCTGTCCTCCTTCCTTTCTTTTTGACCATTATATTGTCTGTCCTCCTTCCTTTCTTTTTGACCATTGTATTGTCTGTCCTCCTTCCTTTCTTTTTGACCATTGTATTGTCTGTCCTCCTTCCTTTCTTTTTGACCATTGTATTGTCTGTCCTCCTTCCTTTCTTTTTGACCATTGTATTGTCTGTCCTCCTTCCTTTCTTTTTGGCCATTGTATTGTCTGTCCTCCTTCCTTTCTTTTTGGCCATTGTATTGTCTGTCCTCCTTCCTTTCTGTTTGGCCATTGTATTGTCTGTCCTCCTTCCTTTCTTTTTGACCATTATATTGTCTGTCTTCCTTCCTTTCTTTTTGACCATTGTATTGTCTGTCCTCCTTCCTTTCTTTTTGACCATTGTATTGTCTGTCCTCCTTCCTTTCTTTTTGGCCATTATATTGTCTGTCCTCCTTCCTTTCTTTTTGACCATTGTATTGTCTCCTCCTTCCTTTCTTTTTGACCATTGTATTGTCTGTCCTCCTTCCTTTCTTTTTGACCATTGTATTGTCTGTCCTCCTTCCTTTCTTTTTGGCCATTGTATTGTCTGTCCTCCTTCCTTTCTGTTTGGCCATTGTATTGTCTGTCCTCCTTCCTTTCTTTTTGACCATTATATTGTCTGTCCTCCTTCCTTTCTTTTTGACCATTGTATTGTCTGTCCTCCTTCCTTTCTTTTTGACCATTGTATTGTCTGTCCTCCTTCCTTTCTTTTTGGCCATTGTATTGTCTGTCCTCCTTCCTTTCTTTTTGGCCATTATATTGTCTGTCCTCCTTCCTTTCTTTTTGACCATTGTATTGTCTGTCCTCCTTCCTTTCTTTTTGACCATTGTATTGTCTGTCCTCCTTCCTTTCTTTTTGGCCATTATATTGTCTGTCCTCCTTCCTTTCTTTTTGACCATTGTATTGTCTCCTCCTTCCTTTCTTTTTGACCATTGTATTGTCTGTCCTCCTTCCTTTCTTTTTGACCATTGTATTGTCTGTCCTCCTTCCTTTCTTTTTGACCATTGTATTGTCTGTCCTCCTTCCTTTCTGTTTGACCATTGTATTGTCTGTCCTCCTTCCTTTCTTTTTGACCATTATATTGTCTGTCCTCCTTCCTTTCTTTTTGACCATTGTATTGTCTGTCCTCCTTCCTTTCTTTTTGACCATTGTATTGTCTGTCCTCCTTCCTTTCTTTTTGACCATTGTATTGTTTGTCCTCCTTCCTTTCTTTTTGACCATTGTATTGTCTGTCCTCCTTCCTTTCTTTTTGACCATTGTATTGTCTGTCCTCCTTCCTTTCTTTTTGACCATTGCATTGTCTGTCCTCCTTCCTTTCTTTTTGACCATTGTATTGTCTGTCCTCCTTCCTTTCTTTTTGACCATTGTATTGTCTGTCCTCCTTCCTTTCTTTTTGGCCATTGTATTGTCTGTCCTCCTTCCATTCTGTTTGGCCATTGTATTGTCTGTCCTCCTTCCTTTCTTTTTGACCATTGTATTGTCTGTCCTCCTTCCTTTCTTTTTGACCATTATATTGTCTGTCCTCCTTCCTTTCTTTTTGACCATTGTATTGTCTGTCCTCCTTCCTTTCTTTTTGACCATTGTATTGTCTGTCCTCCTTCCTTTCTTTTTGACCATTGTATTGTCTGTCCTCCTTCCTTTCTTTTTGACCATTATATTGTCTGTCCTCCTTCCTTTCTTTTTGACCATTGTATTGTCTGTCCTCCTTCCTTTCTTTTTGGCCATTGTATTGTCTGTCCTCCTTCCATTCTGTTTGGCCATTGTATTGTCTGTCCTCCTTCCTTTCTTTTTGACCATTGTATTGTCTGTCCTCCTTCCTTTCTTTTTGACCATTGTATTGTTTGTCCTCCTTCCTTTCTTTTTGACCATTGTATTGTCTGTCCTCCTTCCTTTCTTTTTGACCATTGTATTGTCTGTCCTCCTTCCTTTCTTTTTGACCATTGTATTGTCTGTCCTCCTTCCTTTCTTTTTGACCATTATATTGTCTGTCCTCCTTCCTTTCTTTTTGACCATTGTATTGTCTGTCCTCCTTCCTTTCTTTTTGACCATTGTATTGTCTGTCCTCCTTCCTTTCTTTTTGACCATTGTATTGTCTGTCCTCCTTCCTTTCTTTTTGACCATTATATTGTCTGTCCTCCTTCCTTTCTTTTTGACCATTGTATTGTCTGTCCTCCTTCCTTTCTTTTTGACCATTGTATTGTCTGTCCTCCTTCCTTTCTTTTTGACCATTGTATTGTCTGTCCTCCTTCCTTTCTTTTTGACCATTATATTGTCTGTCCTCCTTCCTTTCTTTTTGACCATTGTATTGTCTGTCCTCCTTCCTTTCTTTTTGACCATTGTATTGTCTGTCCTCCTTCCTTTCTTTTTGACCATTGTATTGTCTGTCCTCCTTCCTTTCTTTTTGACCATTATATTGTCTGTCCTCCTTCCTTTCTTTTTGACCATTGTATTGTCTGTCCTCCTTCCTTTCTTTTTGACCATTGTATTGTCTGTCCTCCTTCCTTTCTTTTTGACCATTGTATTGTCTGTCCTCCTTCCTTTCTGTTTGGCCATTGTATTGTCTGTCCTCCTTCCTTTCTTTTTGACCATTATATTGTCTGTCCTCCTTCCTTTCTTTTTGACCATTGTATTGTCTGTCCTCCTTCCTTTCTTTTTGACCATTGTATTGTCTGTCCTCCTTCCTTTCTTTTTGGCCATTATATTGTCTGTCCTCCTTCCTTTCTTTTTGACCATTGTATTGTCTCCTCCTTCCTTTCTTTTTGACCATTGTATTGTCTGTCCTCCTTCCTTTCTTTTTGACCATTGTATTGTCTGTCCTCCTTCCTTTCTTTTTGACCATTGTATTGTCTGTCCTCCTTCCTTTCTGTTTGACCATTGTATTGTCTGTCCTCCTTCCTTTCTTTTTGACCATTATATTGTCTGTCCTCCTTCCTTTCTTTTTGACCATTGTATTGTCTGTCCTCCTTCCTTTCTTTTTGACCATTGTATTGTCTGTCCTCCTTCCTTTCTTTTTGACCATTGTATTGTTTGTCCTCCTTCCTTTCTTTTTGACCATTGTATTGTCTGTCCTCCTTCCTTTCTTTTTGACCATTGTATTGTCTGTCCTCCTTCCTTTCTTTTTGACCATTGCATTGTCTGTCCTCCTTCCTTTCTTTTTGACCATTGTATTGTCTGTCCTCCTTCCTTTCTTTTTGACCATTGTATTGTCTGTCCTCCTTCCTTTCTTTTTGACCATTATATTGTCTGTCCTCCTTCCTTTCTTTTTGACCATTGTATTGTCTGTCCTCCTTCCTTTCTTTTTGACCATTGTATTGTCTGTCCTCCTTCCTTTCTTTTTGACCATTGTATTGTCTGTCCTCCTTCCTTTCTTTTTGACCATTGTATTGTCTGTCCTCCTTCCTTTCTTTTTGACCATTGTATTGTCTGTCCTCCTTCCTTTCTTTTTGACCATTGTATTGTCTGTCCTCCTTCCTTTCTTTTTGACCATTGTATTGTCTGTCCTCCTTCCTTTCTTTTTGACCATTATATTGTCTGTCCTCCTTCCTTTCTTTTTGACCATTGTATTGTCTGTCCTCCTTCCTTTCTTTTTGACCATTGTATTGTCTGTCCTCCTTCCTTTCTGTTTGACCATTGTATTGTCTGTCCTCCTTCCTTTCTTTTTGACCATTGTATTGTCTGTCCTCCTTCCTTTCTTTTTGACCATTATATTGTCTGTCCTCCTTCCTTTCTTTTTGACCATTGTATTGTCTGTCCTCCTTCCTTTCTTTTTGACCATTGTATTGTCTGTCCTCCTTCCTTTCTTTTTGACCATTGTATTGTCTGTCCTCCTTCCTTTCTTTTTGACCATTATATTGTCTGTCCTCCTTCCTTTCTTTTTGACCATTGTATTGTCTGTCCTCCTTCCTTTCTTTTTGACCATTGTATTGTCTGTCCTCCTTCCTTTCTTTTTGACCATTGTATTGTCTGTCCTCCTTCCTTTCTTTTTGACCATTATATTGTCTGTCCTCCTTCCTTTCTTTTTGACCATTGTATTGTCTGTCCTCCTTCCTTTCTTTTTGACCATTGTATTGTCTGTCCTCCTTCCTTTCTTTTTGACCATTGTATTGTCTGTCCTCCTTCCTTTCTTTTTGACCATTATATTGTCTGTCCTCCTTCCTTTCTTTTTGACCATTGTATTGTCTGTCCTCCTTCCTTTCTTTTTGACCATTGTATTGTCTGTCCTCCTTCCTTTCTTTTTGACCATTATATTGTCTGTCCTCCTTCCTTTCTTTTTGGCCATTGTATTGTCTGTCCTCCTTCCTTTCTTTTTGGCCATTGTATTGTCTGTCCTCCTTCCTTTCTGTTTGGCCATTGTATTGTCTGTCCTCCTTCCTTTCTGTTTGACCATTGTATTGTCTGTCCTCCTTCCTTTCTTTTTGACCATTATATTGTCTGTCCTCCTTCCTTTCTTTTTGACCATTATATTGTCTGTCCTCCTTCCTTTCTTTTTGACCATTATATTGTCTGTCCTCCTTCCTTTCTTTTTGACCATTGTATTGTCTGTCCTCCTTCCTTTCTTTTTGACCATTGTATTGTCTGTCCTCCTTCCTTTCTTTTTGACCATTGTATTGTCTGTCCTCCTTCCTTTCTTTTTGACCATTGTATTGTCTGTCCTCCTTCCTTTCTTTTTGGCCATTGTATTGTCTGTCCTCCTTCCTTTCTTTTTGGCCATTGTATTGTCTGTCCTCCTTCCTTTCTGTTTGGCCATTGTATTGTCTGTCCTCCTTCCTTTCTTTTTGACCATTATATTGTCTGTCCTCCTTCCTTTCTTTTTGACCATTGTATTGTCTGTCCTCCTTCCTTTCTTTTTGACCATTGTATTGTCTGTCCTCCTTCCTTTCTTTTTGGCCATTATATTGTCTGTCCTCCTTCCTTTCTTTTTGACCATTGTATTGTCTCCTCCTTCCTTTCTTTTTGACCATTGTATTGTCTGTCCTCCTTCCTTTCTTTTTGACCATTGTATTGTCTGTCCTCCTTCCTTTCTTTTTGGCCATTGTATTGTCTGTCCTCCTTCCTTTCTGTTTGGCCATTGTATTGTCTGTCCTCCTTCCTTTCTTTTTGACCATTATATTGTCTGTCCTCCTTCCTTTCTTTTTGACCATTGTATTGTCTGTCCTCCTTCCTTTCTTTTTGACCATTGTATTGTCTGTCCTCCTTCCTTTCTTTTTGGCCATTATATTGTCTGTCCTCCTTCCTTTCTTTTTGACCATTGTATTGTCTCCTCCTTCCTTTCTTTTTGACCATTGTATTGTCTGTCCTCCTTCCTTTCTTTTTGACCATTGTATTGTCTGTCCTCCTTCCTTTCTTTTTGACCATTGTATTGTCTGTCCTCCTTCCTTTCTGTTTGACCATTGTATTGTCTGTCCTCCTTCCTTTCTTTTTGACCATTATATTGTCTGTCCTCCTTCCTTTCTTTTTGACCATTGTATTGTCTGTCCTCCTTCCTTTCTTTTTGACCATTGTATTGTCTGTCCTCCTTCCTTTCTTTTTGACCATTGTATTGTTTGTCCTCCTTCCTTTCTTTTTGACCATTGTATTGTCTGTCCTCCTTCCTTTCTTTTTGACCATTGTATTGTCTGTCCTCCTTCCTTTCTTTTTGACCATTGCATTGTCTGTCCTCCTTCCTTTCTTTTTGACCATTGTATTGTCTGTCCTCCTTCCTTTCTTTTTGACCATTGTATTGTCTGTCCTCCTTCCTTTCTTTTTGGCCATTGTATTGTCTGTCCTCCTTCCATTCTGTTTGGCCATTGTATTGTCTGTCCTCCTTCCTTTCTTTTTGACCATTGTATTGTCTGTCCTCCTTCCTTTCTTTTTGACCATTATATTGTCTGTCCTCCTTCCTTTCTTTTTGACCATTGTATTGTCTGTCCTCCTTCCTTTCTTTTTGACCATTGTATTGTCTGTCCTCCTTCCTTTCTTTTTGACCATTGTATTGTTTGTCCTCCTTCCTTTCTTTTTGACCATTGTATTGTCTGTCCTCCTTCCTTTCTTTTTGACCATTGTATTGTCTGTCCTCCTTCCTTTCTTTTTGACCATTGTATTGTCTGTCCTCCTTCCTTTCTTTTTGACCATTGTATTGTCTGTCCTCCTTCCTTTCTTTTTGGCCATTGTATTGTCTGTCCTCCTTCCTTTCTTTTTGACCATTGTATTGTCTGTCCTCCTTCCTTTCTTTTTGGCCATTGTATTGTCTGTCCTCCTTCCTTTCTTTTTGGCCATTGTATTGTCTGTTTTCCTTCCTTTCTGTTTGGCCATTGTATTGTCTGTCCTCCTTCCTTTCTTTTTGACCATTGTATTGTCTGTCCTCCTTCCTTTCTTTTTGGCCATTGTATTGTCTGTTTTCCTTCCTTTCTGTTTGGCCATTGTATTGTCTGTCCTCCTTCCTTTCTTTTTGGCCATTGTATTGTCTGTCCTCCTTCCTTTCTGTTTGGCCATTGTATTGTCTGTCCTCCTTCCTTTCTTTTTGGCCATTGTATTGTCTGTCCTCCTTCCTTTCTTTTTGGCCATTGTATTGTCTGTCCTCCTTCCTTTCTGTTTGACCATTGTATTGTCTGTCCTCCTTCCTTTCTTTTTGACCATTGTATTGTCTGTCCTCCTTCCTTTCTTTTTGGCCATTATATTGTCTGTCCTCCTTCCTTTCTTTTTGACCATTGTATTGTCTGTCCTCCTTCCTTTCTTTTTGACCATTGTATTGTCTGTCCTCCTTCCTTTCTTTTTGACCATTGTATTGTCTGTCCTCCTTCCTTTCTTTTTGACCATTGTATTGTCTGTCCTCCTTCCTTTCTTTTTGGCCATTGTATTGTCTGTCCTCCTTCCTTTCTTTATGGCCATTGTATTGTCTGTCCTCCTTCCTTTCTGTTTGGCCATTGTATTGTCTGTCCTCCTTCCTTTCTGTTTGACCATTGTATTGTCTGTCCTCCTTCCTTTCTTTTAGACCATTATATTGTCTGTCCTCCTTCCTTTCTTTTTGACCATTATAATGTCTGTCCTCCTTCCTTTCTTTTTGACCATTATATTGTCTGTCCTCCTTCCTTTCTTTTTGACCATTGTATTGTCTGTCCTCCTTCCTTTCTTTTTGACCATTGTATTGTCTGTCCTCCTTCCTTTCTTTTTGGCCATTGTATTGTCTCTCCTCCTTCCTTTCTTTTTGGCCATTGTATTGTCTGTCCTCCTTCCTTTCTGTTTGGCCATTGTATTGTCTGTCCTCCTTCCTTTCTGTTTGACCATTGTATTGTCTATCCTCCTTCCTTTCTTTTTGACCATTATATTGTCTGTCCTCCTTCCTTTCTTTTTGACCATTATATTGTCTGTCCTCCTTCCTTTCTTTTTGACCATTATATTGTCTGTCCTCCTTCCTTTCTTTTTGACCATTGTATTGTCTGTCCTCCTTCCTTTCTGTTTGACCATTGTATTGTCTGTCCTCCTTCCTTTCTGTTTGACCATTGTATTGTCTGTCCTCCTTCCTTTCTTTTTGACCATTATATTGTCTGTCCTCCTTCCTTTCTTTTTGACCATTGTATTGTCTGTCCTCCTTCCTTTCTTTTTGACCATTGTATTGTCTGTCCTCCTTCCTTTCTTTTTGACCATTGTATTGTCTGTCCTCCTTCCTTTCTTTTTGACCATTATATTGTCTGTCCTCCTTCCTTTCTTTTTGACCATTGTATTGTCTGTCCTCCTTCCTTTCTTTTTGGCCATTGTATTGTCTGTCCTCCTTCCTTTCTTTTTGGCCATTGTATTGTCTGTCCTCCTTCCTTTCTGTTTGGCCATTGTATTGTCTGTCCTCCTTCCTTTCTGTTTGACCATTGTATTGTCTGTCCTCCTTCCTTTCTTTTTGACCATTATATTGTCTGTCCTCCTTCCTTTCTTTTTGACCATTATATTGTCTGTCCTCCTTCCTTTCTTTTTGACCATTATATTGTCTGTCCTCCTTCCTTTCTTTTTGACCATTGTATTGTCTGTCCTCCTTCCTTTCTGTTTGACCATTGTATTGTCTGTCCTCCTTCCTTTCTTTTTAACCATTGTATTGTCTGTCCTCCTTCCTTTCTTTTTGACCATTGTATTGTCTGTCCTCCTTCCTTTCTTTTTGACCATTATATTGTCTGTCCTCCTTCCTTTCTTTTTGACCATTGTATTGTCTGTCCTCCTTCCTTTCTTTTTGACCATTGTATTGTCTGTCCTCCTTCCTTTCTTTTTGACCATTATATTGTCTGTCCTCCTTCCTTTCTTTTTGACCATTGTATTGTCTGTCCTCCTTCCTTTCTTTTTGACCATTGTATTGTCTGTCCTCCTTCCTTTCTTTTTGACCATTGTATTGTCTGTCCTCCTTCCTTTCTTTTTGACCATTATATTGTCTGTCCTCCTTCCTTTCTTTTTGACCATTATATTGTCTGTCCTCCTTCCTTTCTTTTTGACCATTGTATTGTCTGTCCTCCTTCCTTTCTTTTTGACCATTATATTGTCTGTCCTCCTTCCTTTCTTTTTGACCATTATATTGTCTGTCCTCCTTCCTTTCTTTTTGACCATTGTATTGTCTGTCCTCCTTCCTTTCTTTTTGACCATTGTATTGTGTGTCCTCCTTCCTTTCTTTTTGACCATTGTATTGTCTGTCCTCCTTCCTTTCTTTTTGACCATTATATTGTCTGTCCTCCTTCCTTTCTTTTTGACCATTGTATTGTCTGTCCTCCTTCCTTTCTTTTTGACCATTGTATTGTCTGTCCTCCTTCCTTTCTTTTTGACCATTGTATTGTCTGTCCTCCTTCCTTTCTTTTTGACCATTGTATTGTCTGTCCTCCTTCCTTTCTTTTTGACCATTATATTGTCTGTCCTCCTTCCTTTCTTTTTGACCATTGTATTGTCTGTCCTCCTTCCTTTCTTTTTGACCATTGTATTGTCTGTCCTCCTTCCTTTCTTTTTGGCCATTATATTGTCTGTCCTCCTTCCCATCTGTTTGGCCATTGTATTGTCTGTCCTCCTTCCTTTCTTTTTGACCATTGTATTGTCTGTCCTCCTTCCTTTCTGTTTGGCCATTGTATTGTCTGTCCTCCTTCCTTTCTTTTTGACCATTATATTGTCTGTCCTCCTTCCTTTCTTTTTGACCATTGTATTGTCTGTCCTCCTTCCTTTCTTTTTGACCATTGTATTGTCTGTCCTCCTTCCTTTCTTTTTGACCATTGTATTGTCTGTCCTCCTTCCTTTCTTTTTGACCATTGTATTGTCTGTCCTCCTTCCTTTCTTTTTGACCATTGTATTGTCTGTCCTCCTTCCTTTCTTTTTGACCATTGTATTGTCTGTCCTCCTTCCTTTCTTTTTTACCATTGTATTGTCTGTCCTCCTTCCTTTCTTTTTGACCATTATATTGTCTGTCCTCCTTCCTTTCTTTTTGACCATTATATTGTCTGTCCTCCTTCCTTTCTTTTTGACCATTGTATTGTCTGTCCTCCTTCCTTTCTTTTTGACCATTGTATTGTCTGTCCTCCTTCCTTTCTTTTTGACCATTGTATTGTCTGTCCTCCTTCCTTTCTTTTTGACCATTATATTGTCTGTCCTCCTTCCTTTCTTTTTGACCATTGTATTGTCTGTCCTCCTTCCTTTCTTTTTTACCATTGTATTGTCTGTCCTCCTTCCTTTCTTTTTGACCATTATATTGTCTGTCCTCCTTCCTTTCTTTTTGACCATTATATTGTCTGTCCTCCTTCCTTTCTTTTTGACCATTGTATTGTCTGTCCTCCTTCCTTTCTTTTTGACCATTGTATTGTCTGTCCTCCTTCCTTTCTTTTTGACCATTGTATTGTCTGTCCTCCTTCCTTTCTTTTTGACCATTGTATTGTCTGTCCTCCTTCCTTTCTTTTTGACCATTATATTGTCTGTCCTCCTTCCTTTCTTTTTGACCATTGTATTGTCTGTCCTCCTTCCTTTCTTTTTGGCCATTATATTGTCTGTCCTCCTTCCCTTCTGTTTGGCCATTGTATTGTCTGTCCTCCTTCCTTTCTTTTTGACCATTGTATTGTCTGTCCTCCTTCCTTTCTGTTTGGCCATTGTATTGTCTGTCCTCCTTCCTTTCTTTTTGACCATTATATTGTCTGTCCTCCTTCCTTTCTTTTTGACCATTGTATTGTCTGTCCTCCTTCCTTTCTTTTTTACCATTGTATTGTCTGTCCTCCTTCCTTTCTTTTTGACCATTGTATTGTCTGTCCTCCTTCCTTTCTTTTTGACCATTGTATTGTCTGTCCTCCTTCCTTTCTTTTTGACCATTGTATTGTCTGTCCTCCTTCCTTTCTTTTTGACCATTATATTGTCTGTCCTCCTTCCTTTCTTTTTGACCATTGTATTGTCTGTCCTCCTTCCTTTCTTTTTGACCATTGTATTGTCTGTCCTCCTTCCTTTCTTTTTGACCATTGTATTGTCTGTCCTCCTTCCTTTCTTTTTGACCATTGTATTGTCTGTCCTCCTTCCTTTCTTTTTGACCATTGTATTGTCTGTCCTCCTTCCTTTCTTTTTGACCATTGTATTGTCTGTCCTCCTTCCTTTCTTTTTGACCATTGTATTGTCTGTCCTCCTTCCTTTCTTTTTGACCATTGTATTGTCTGTCCTCCTTCCTTTCTTTTTGACCATTGTATTGTCTGTCCTCCTTCCTTTCTTTTTGACCATTGTATTGTCTGTCCTCCTTCCTTTCTTTTTGACCATTATATTGTCTGTCCTCCTTCCTTTCTTTTTGACCATTGTATTGTCTGTCCTCCTTCCTTTCTTTTTGACCATTGTATTGTCTGTCCTCCTTCCTTTCTTTTTGACCATTGTATTGTCTGTCCTCCTTCCTTTCTTTTTGACCATTGTATTGTCTGTCCTCCTTCCTTTCTTTTTGACCATTATATTGTCTGTCCTCCTTCCTTTCTTTTTGACCATTGTATTGTCTGTCCTCCTTCCTTTCTTTTTGACCATTGTATTGTCTGTCCTCCTTCCTTTCTTTTTGACCATTGTATTGTCTGTCCTCCTTCCTTTCTTTTTGACCATTGTATTGTCTGTCCTCCTTCCTTTCTTTTTGACCATTGTATTGTCTGTCCTCCTTCCTTTCTTTTTGACCATTGTATTGTCTGTCCTCCTTCCTTTCTTTTTGACCATTGTATTGTCTGTCCTCCTTCCTTTCTTTTTGACCATTGTATTGTCTGTCCTCCTTCCTTTCTTTTTGACCATTGTATTGTCTGTCCTTCCTTTCTTTTTGACCATTGTATTGTCTGTCCTCCTTCCTTTCTTTTTGACCATTATATTGTCTGTCCTCCTTCCTTTCTTTTTTACCATTGTATTGTCTGTCCTCCTTCCTTTCTTTTTGGCCATTGTATTGTCTGTCCTCCTTCCTTTCTTTTTGACCATTGTATTGTCTGTCCTCCTTCCTTTCTTTTTGACCATTGTATTGTCTGTCCTCCTTCCTTTCTTTTTGACCATTGTATTGTCTGTCCTCCTTCCTTTCTTTTTGACCATTGTATTGTCTGTCCTCCTTCCTTTCTTTTTGACCATTGTATTGTCTGTCCTCCTTCCTTTCTTTTTGACCATTGTATTGTCTGTCCTCCTTCCTTTCTTTTTGACCATTGTATTGTCTGTCCTCCTTCCTTTCTTTTTGACCATTATATTGTCTGTCCTCCTTCCTTTCTTTTTGACCATTGTATTGTCTGTCCTCCTTCCTTTCTTTTTGACCATTGTATTGTCTGTCCTCCTTCCTTTCTTTTTGACCATTGTATTGTCTGTCCTCCTTCCTTTCTTTTTGACCATTGTATTGTCTGTCCTCCTTCCTTTCTTTTTGACCATTATATTGTCTGTCCTCCTTCCTTTCTTTTTGACCATTGTATTGTCTGTCCTCCTTCCTTTCTTTTTGACCATTGTATTGTCTGTCCTCCTTCCTTTCTTTTTGACCATTGTATTGTCTGTCCTCCTTCCTTTCTTTTTGACCATTGTATTGTCTGTCCTCCTTCCTTTCTTTTTGACCATTGTATTGTCTGTCCTCCTTCCTTTCTTTTTGACCATTGTATTGTCTGTCCTCCTTCCTTTCTTTTTGACCATTGTATTGTCTGTCCTCCTTCCTTTCTTTTTGACCATTGTATTGTCTGTCCTCCTTCCTTTCTTTTTGACCATTGTATTGTCTGTCCTTCCTTTCTTTTTGACCATTGTATTGTCTGTCCTCCTTCCTTTCTTTTTGACCATTATATTGTCTGTCCTCCTTCCTTTCTTTTTTACCATTGTATTGTCTGTCCTCCTTCCTTTCTTTTTGGCCATTGTATTGTCTGTCCTCCTTCCTTTCTTTTTGACCATTGTATTGTCTGTCCTCCTTCCTTTCTTTTTGACCATTGTATTGTCTGTCCTCCTTCCTTTCTTTTTGACCATTGTATTGTCTGTCCTCCTTCCTTTCTTTTTGACCATTGTATTGTCTGTCCTCCTTCCTTTCTTTTTGACCATTGTATTGTCTGTCCTCCTTCCTTTCTTTTTGACCATTATATTGTCTGTCCTCCTTCCTTTCTTTTTGACCATTGTATTGTCTGTCCTCCTTCCTTTCTTTTTGACCATTGTATTGTCTGTCCCCTTCCTTTCTTTTGGACCATTGTATTGTCTGTCCTCCTTCCTTTCTTTTTCACCATTGTATTGTCTGTCCTCCTTCCTTTCTTTTTGACCATTGTATTGTCTGTCCTCCTTCCTTTCTTTTTGACCATTGTATCGTCTGTCCTCCTTCCTTTCTTTTTGACCATTGTATTGTCTGTCCTCCTTCCTTTCTTTTTGACCATTGTATTGTCTGTCCTCCTTCCTTTCTTTTTGACCATTGTATTGTCTGTCCTCCTTCCTTTCTTTTTGACCATTATATTGTCTGTCCTCCTTCCTTTCTTTTTGACCATTGTATTGTCTGTCCTCCTTCCTTTCTTTTTGACCATTGTATTGTCTGTCCTCCTTCCTTTCTTTTTGACCATTGTATTGTCTGTCCTCCTTCCTTTCTTTTTGACCATTATATTGTCTGTCCTCCTTCCTTTCTTTTTGACCATTGTATTGTCTGTCCTCCTTCCTTTCTTTTTGACCATTGTATTGTCTGTCCTCCTTCCTTTCTTTTTGACCATTGTATTGTCTGTCCTCCTTCCTTTCTTTTTGACCATTATATTGTCTGTCCTCCTTCCTTTCTTTTTGACCATTGTATTGTCTGTCCTCCTTCCTTTCTTTTTGACCATTGTATTGTCTGTCCTCCTTCCTTTCTTTTTGACCATTGTATTGTCTGTCCTCCTTCCTTTCTTTTTGACCATTATATTGTCTGTCCTCCTTCCTTTCTTTTTGACCATTGTATTGTCTGTCCTCCTTCCTTTCTTTTTGACCATTGTATTGTCTGTCCTCCTTCCTTTCTTTTTGACCATTGTATTGTCTGTCCTCCTTCCTTTCTTTTTGACCATTATATTGTCTGTCCTCCTTCCTTTCTTTTTGACCATTGTATTGTCTGTCCTCCTTCCTTTCTTTTTGACCATTGTATTGTCTGTCCTCCTTCCTTTCTTTTTGACCATTGTATTGTCTGTCCTCCTTCCTTTCTTTTTGACCATTATATTGTCTGTCCTCCTTCCTTTCTTTTTGACCATTGTATTGTCTGTCCTCCTTCCTTTCTTTTTTACCATTGTATTGTCTGTCCTCCTTCCTTTCTTTTTGACCATTATATTGTCTGTCCTCCTTCCTTTCTTTTTGACCATTATATTGTCTGTCATCCTTCCTTTCTTTTTGACCATTGTATTGTCTGTCCTCCTTCCTTTCTTTTTGACCATTGTATTGTCTGTCCTCCTTCCTTTCTTTTTGACCATTGTATTGTCTGTCCTCCTTCCTTTCTTTTTGACCATTGTATTGTCTGTCCTCCTTCCTTTCTTTTTGACCATTGTATTGTCTGTCCTCCTTCCTTTCTTTTTGACCATTGTATTGTCTGTCCTCCTTCCTTTCTTTTTGACCATTGTATTGTCTGTCCTCCTTCCTTTCTTTTTGACCATTGTATTGTCTGTCCTCCTTCCTTTCTTTTTGACCATTGTATTGTCTGTCCTCCTTCCTTTCTTTTTGACCATTATATTGTCTGTCCTCCTTCCTTTCTTTTTGACCATTGTATTGTCTGTCCTCCTTCCTTTCTTTTTGACCATTGTATTGTCTGTCCTCCTTCCTTTCTTTTTGACCATTATATTGTCTGTCCTCCTTCCTTTATTTTTGACCATTATATTGTCTGTCCTCCTTCCTTTCTTTTTGACCATTATATTGTCTGTCCTCCTTCCTTTCTTTTTGACCATTGTATTGTCTGTCCTCCTTCCTTTCTTTTTGACCATTGTATTGTCTGTCCTCCTTCCTTTCTTTTTGACCATTGTATTGTCTGTCCTCCTTCCTTTCTTTTTGACCATTGTATTGTCTGTCCTTCTTCCTTTCTTTTTGACCATTGTATTGTCTGTCCTCCTTCCTTTCTTTTTTGACCATTGTATTGTCTGTCCTCCTTCCTTTCTTTTTGACCATTGTATTGTCTGTCCTCCTTCCTTTCTTTTTGACCATTGTATTGTCTGTCCTCCTTCCTTTCTTTTTGACCATTGTATTGTCTGTCCTCCTTCCTTTCTTTTTGACCATTGTATTGTCTGTCCTCCTTCCTTTCTTTTTGACCATTGTATCGTCTGTCCTCCTTCCTTTCTTTTTGACCATTGTATTGTCTGTCCTCCTTCCTTTCTTTTTGACCATTGTATTGTCTGTCCTCCTTCCTTTCTTTTTGACCATTGTATTGTCTGTCCTCCTTCCTTTCTTTTTGACCATTATATTGTCTGTCCTCCTTCCTTTCTTTTTGACCATTGTATTGTCTGTCCTCCTTCCTTTCTTTTTGACCATTGTATTGTCTGTCCTCCTTCCTTTCTTTTTGACCATTGTATTGTCTGTCCTCCTTCCTTTCTTTTTGACCATTATATTGTCTGTCCTCCTTCCTTTCTTTTTGACCATTGTATTGTCTGTCCTCCTTCCTTTCTTTTTGACCATTGTATTGTCTGTCCTCCTTCCTTTCTTTTTGACCATTGTATTGTCTGTCCTCCTTCCTTTATTTTTGACCATTATATTGTCTGTCCTCCTTCCTTTCTTTTTGACCATTGTATTGTCTGTCCTCCTTCCTTTCTTTTTTACCCTTGTATTGTCTGTCCTCCTTCCTTTCTGTTTCGCCATTGTATTGTCTGTCCTCCTTCCTTTATTTTTGACCATTATATTGTCTGTCCTCCTTCCTTTCTTTTTGACCATTGTATTGTCTGTCCTCCTTCCTTTCTTTTTTACCCTTGTATTGTCTGTCCTCCTTCCTTTCTTTTTGACCATTGTATTGTCTGTCCTCCTTCCTTTCTTTTTGACCATTGTATTGTCTGTCCTCCTTCCTTTCTTTTTGACCATTGTATTGTCTGTCCTCCTTCCTTTCTTTTTGACCATTATATTGTCTGTCCTCCTTCCTTTCTTTTTGACCATTGTATTGTCTGTCCTCCTTCCTTTCTTTTTGACCATTGTATTGTCTGTCCTCCTTCCTTTCTTTTTGACCATTGTATTGTCTGTCCTCCTTCCTTTCTTTTTGACCATTGTATTGTCTGTCCTCCTTCCTTTCTTTTTGACCATTGTATTGTCTGTCCTCCTTCCTTTCTTTTTGACCATTGTATTGTCTGTCCTCCTTCCTTTCTTTTTGACCATTGTATTGTCTGTCCTCCTTCCTTTCTTTTTGACCATTGTATTGTCTGTCCTCCTTCCTTTCTTTTTGACCATTGTATTGTCTGTCCTCCTTCCTTTCTTTTTGACCATTGTATTGTCTGTCCTCCTTCCTTTCTTTTTGACCATTATATTGTCTGTCCTCCTTCCTTTCTTTTTGACCATTGTATTGTCTGTCCTCCTTCCTTTCTTTTTGACCATTGTATTGTCTGTCCTCCTTCCTTTCTTTTTGACCATTGTATTGTCTGTCCTCCTTCCTTTCTTTTTGACCATTATATTGTCTGTCCTCCTTCCTTTCTTTTTGACCATTGTATTGTCTGTCCTCCTTCCTTTCTTTTTGACCATTGTATTGTCTGTCCTCCTTCCTTTCTTTTTGACCATTGTATTGTCTGTCCTCCTTCCTTTCTTTTTGACCATTATATTGTCTGTCCTCCTTCCTTTCTTTTTGACCATTGTATTGTCTGTCCTCCTTCCTTTCTTTTTGACCATTGTATTGTCTGTCCTCCTTCCTTTCTTTTTGACCATTATATTGTCTGTCCTCCTTCCTTTCTTTTTGACCATTATATTGTCTGTCCTCCTTCCTTTCTTTTTGACCATTGTATTGTCTGTCCTCCTTCCTTTCTTTTTGACCATTGTATTGTCTGTCCTCCTTCCTTTCTTTTTGACCATTATATTGTCTGTCCTCCTTCCTTTCTTTTTGACCATTATATTGTCTGTCCTCCTTCCTTTCTTTTTGACCATTGTATTGTCTGTCCTCCTTCCTTTCTTTTTGACCATTGTATTGTCTGTCCTCCTTCCTTTCTTTTTGACCATTGTATTGTCTGTCCTCCTTCCTTTCTTTTTGACCATTGTATTGTCTGTCCTCCTTCCTTTCTTTTTGACCATTATATTGTCTGTCCTCCTTCCTTTCTTTTTGACCATTGTATTGTCTGTCCTCCTTCCTTTCTTTTTGACCATTGTATTGTCTGTCCTCCTTCCTTTCTTTTTGGCCATTATATTGTCTGTCCTCCTTCCTCTCTGTTTGGCCATTGTATTGTCTGTCCTCCTTCCTTTCTTTTTGACCATTGTATTGTCTGTCCTCCTTCCTTTCTGTTTGGCCATTGTATTGTCTGTCCTCCTTCCTTTCTTTTTGACCATTATATTGTCTGTCCTCCTTCCTTTCTTTTTGACCATTGTATTGTCTGTTCTCCTTCCTTTCTTTTTTACCATTGTATTGTCTGTCCTCCTTCCTTTCTTTTTGACCATTGTATTGTCTGTCCTCCTTCCTTTCTTTTTGACCATTGTATTGTCTGTCCTCCTTCCTTTCTTTTTGACCATTGTATTGTCTGTCCTCCTTCCTTTCTTTTTGACCATTATATTGTCTGTCCTCCTTCCTTTCTTTTTGACCATTGTATTGTCTGTCCTCCTTCCTTTCTTTTTTACCATTATATTGTCTGTCCTCCTTCCTTTCTTTTTGGCCATTATATTGTCTGTCCTCCTTCCTTTCTGTTTGGCCATTGTATTGTCTGTCCTCCTTCCTTTCTTTTTGACCATTGTATTGTCTGTCCTCCTTCCTTTCTTTTTGACCATTGTATTGTCTGTCCTCCTTCCTTTCTTTTTGGCCATTATATTGTCTGTCCTCCTTCCTTTCTGTTTGGCCATTGTATTGTCTGTCCTCCTTCCTTTCTTTTTGACCATTGTATTGTCTGTCCTCCTTCCTTTCTTTTTGACCATTGTATTGTCTGTCCTCCTTCCTTTCTGTTTCGCCATTGTATTGTCTGTCCTCCTTCCTTTATTTTTGACCATTATATTGTCTGTCCTCCTTCCTTTCTTTTTGACCATTGTATTGTCTGTCCTCCTTCCTTTCTTTTTTACCCTTGTATTGTCTGTCCTCCTTCCTTTCTGTTTCGCCATTGTATTGTCTGTCCTCCTTCCTTTATTTTTGACCATTATATTGTCTGTCCTCCTTCCTTTCTTTTTGACCATTGTATTGTCTGTCCTCCTTCCTTTCTTTTTTACCCTTGTATTGTCTGTCCTCCTTCCTTTCTTTTTGACCATTGTATTGTCTGTCCTCCTTCCTTTCTTTTTGACCATTGTATTGTCTGTCCTCCTTCCTTTCTTTTTGACCATTGTATTGTCTGTCCTCCTTCCTTTCTTTTTGACCATTGTATTGTCTGTCCTCCTTCCTTTCTTTTTGACCATTGTATTGTCTGTCCTCCTTCCTTTCTTTTTGACCATTGTATTGTCTGTCCTCCTTCCTTTCTTTTTGACCATTGTATTGTCTGTCCTCCTTCCTTTCTTTTTGACCATTGTATTGTCTGTCCTCCTTCCTTTCTTTTTGACCATTGTATTGTCTGTCCTCCTTCCTTTCTTTTTGACCATTGTATTGTCTGTCCTCCTTCCTTTCTTTTTGACCATTATATTGTCTGTCCTCCTTCCTTTCTTTTTGACCATTGTATTGTCTGTCCTCCTTCCTTTCTTTTTGACCATTGTATTGTCTGTCCTCCTTCCTTTCTTTTTGACCATTATATTGTCTGTCCTCCTTCCTTTATTTTTGACCATTGCATTGTCTGTCCTCCTTCCTTTCTTTTTGACCATTATATTGTCTGTCCTCCTTCCTTTCTTTTTGACCATTGTATTGTCTGTCCTCCTTCCTTTCTTTTTGACCATTGTATTGTCTGTCCTCCTTCCTTTCTTTTTGACCATTGTATTGTCTGTCCTCCTTCCTTTCTTTTTGACCATTGTATTGTCTGTCCTTCTTCCTTTCTTTTTGACCATTGTATTGTCTGTCCTCCTTCCTTTCTTTTTGACCATTGTATTGTCTGTCCTCCTTCCTTTCTTTTTGACCATTGTATTGTCTGTCCTCCTTCCTTTCTTTTTGACCATTGTATTGTCTGTCCTCCTTCCTTTCTTTTTGACCATTGTATTGTCTGTCCTCCTTCCTTTCTTTTTGACCATTGTATTGTCTGTCCTCCTTCCTTTCTTTTTGACCATTGTATTGTCTGTCCTCCTTCCTTTCTTTTTGACCATTATATTGTCTGTCCTCCTTCCTTTCTTTTTGACCATTGTATTGTCTGTCCTCCTTCCTTTCTTTTTGACCATTGTATTGTCTGTCCTCCTTCCTTTCTTTTTGACCATTGTATTGTCTGTCCTCCTTCCTTTCTTTTTGACCATTGTATTGTCTGTCCTCCTTCCTTTCTTTTTGACCATTATATTGTCTGTCCTCCTTCCTTTCTTTTTGACCATTGTATTGTCTGTCCTCCTTCCTTTCTTTTTGACCATTGTATTGTCTGTCCTCCTTCCTTTCTTTTTGACCATTATATTGTCTGTCCTCCTTCCTTTCTTTTTGACCATTATATTGTCTGTCCTCCTTCCTTTCTTTTTGACCATTGTATTGTCTGTCCTCCTTCCTTTCTTTTTTACCATTGTATTGTCTGTCCTCCTTCCTTTCTTTTTGACCATTATATTGTCTGTCCTCCTTCCTTTCTTTTTGACCATTATATTGTCTGTCCTCCTTCCTTTCTTTTTGACCATTGTATTGTCTGTCCTCCTTCCTTTCTTTTTGACCATTGTATTGTCTGTCCTCCTTCCTTTCTTTTTGACCATTGTATTGTCTGTCCTCCTTCCTTTCTTTTTGACCATTGTATTGTCTGTCCTCCTTCCTTTCTTTTTGACCATTATATTGTCTGTCCTCCTTCCTTTCTTTTTGACCATTGTATTGTCTGTCCTCCTTCCTTTCTTTTTGACCATTGTATTGTCTGTCCTCCTTCCTTTCTTTTTGGCCATTATATTGTCTGTCCTCCTTCCTCTCTGTTTGGCCATTGTATTGTCTGTCCTCCTTCCTTTCTTTTTGACCATTGTATTGTCTGTCCTCCTTCCTTTCTGTTTGGCCATTGTATTGTCTGTCCTCCTTCCTTTCTTTTTGACCATTATATTGTCTGTCCTCCTTCCTTTCTTTTTGACCATTGTATTGTCTGTTCTCCTTCCTTTCTTTTTTACCATTGTATTGTCTGTCCTCCTTCCTTTCTTTTTGACCATTGTATTGTCTGTCCTCCTTCCTTTCTTTTTGACCATTGTATTGTCTGTCCTCCTTCCTTTCTTTTTGACCATTGTATTGTCTGTCCTCCTTCCTTTCTTTTTGACCATTATATTGTCTGTCCTCCTTCCTTTCTTTTTGACCATTGTATTGTCTGTCCTCCTTCCTTTCTTTTTTACCATTATATTGTCTGTCCTCCTTCCTTTCTTTTTGGCCATTATATTGTCTGTCCTCCTTCCTTTCTGTTTGGCCATTGTATTGTCTGTCCTCCTTCCTTTCTTTTTGACCATTGTATTGTCTGTCCTCCTTCCTTTCTTTTTGACCATTGTATTGTCTGTCCTCCTTCCTTTCTTTTTGGCCATTATATTGTCTGTCCTCCTTCCTTTCTGTTTGGCCATTGTATTGTCTGTCCTCCTTCCTTTCTTTTTGACCATTGTATTGTCTGTCCTCCTTCCTTTCTTTTTGACCATTGTATTGTCTGTCCTCCTTCCTTTCTGTTTCGCCATTGTATTGTCTGTCCTCCTTCCTTTATTTTTGACCATTATATTGTCTGTCCTCCTTCCTTTCTTTTTGACCATTGTATTGTCTGTCCTCCTTCCTTTCTTTTTTACCCTTGTATTGTCTGTCCTCCTTCCTTTCTGTTTCGCCATTGTATTGTCTGTCCTCCTTCCTTTATTTTTGACCATTATATTGTCTGTCCTCCTTCCTTTCTTTTTGACCATTGTATTGTCTGTCCTCCTTCCTTTCTTTTTTACCCTTGTATTGTCTGTCCTCCTTCCTTTCTTTTTGACCATTGTATTGTCTGTCCTCCTTCCTTTCTTTTTGACCATTGTATTGTCTGTCCTCCTTCCTTTCTTTTTGACCATTGTATTGTCTGTCCTCCTTCCTTTCTTTTTGACCATTGTATTGTCTGTCCTCCTTCCTTTCTTTTTGACCATTGTATTGTCTGTCCTCCTTCCTTTCTTTTTGACCATTGTATTGTCTGTCCTCCTTCCTTTCTTTTTGACCATTGTATTGTCTGTCCTCCTTCCTTTCTTTTTGACCATTGTATTGTCTGTCCTCCTTCCTTTCTTTTTGACCATTGTATTGTCTGTCCTCCTTCCTTTCTTTTTGACCATTGTATTGTCTGTCCTCCTTCCTTTCTTTTTGACCATTATATTGTCTGTCCTCCTTCCTTTCTTTTTGACCATTGTATTGTCTGTCCTCCTTCCTTTCTTTTTGACCATTGTATTGTCTGTCCTCCTTCCTTTCTTTTTGACCATTATATTGTCTGTCCTCCTTCCTTTATTTTTGACCATTGCATTGTCTGTCCTCCTTCCTTTCTTTTTGACCATTATATTGTCTGTCCTCCTTCCTTTCTTTTTGACCATTGTATTGTCTGTCCTCCTTCCTTTCTTTTTGACCATTGTATTGTCTGTCCTCCTTCCTTTCTTTTTGACCATTGTATTGTCTGTCCTCCTTCCTTTCTTTTTGACCATTGTATTGTCTGTCCTTCTTCCTTTCTTTTTGACCATTGTATTGTCTGTCCTCCTTCCTTTCTTTTTGACCATTGTATTGTCTGTCCTCCTTCCTTTCTTTTTGACCATTGTATTGTCTGTCCTCCTTCCTTTCTTTTTGACCATTGTATTGTCTGTCCTCCTTCCTTTCTTTTTGACCATTGTATTGTCTGTCCTCCTTCCTTTCTTTTTGACCATTGTATTGTCTGTCCTCCTTCCTTTCTTTTTGACCATTGTATCGTCTGTCCTCCTTCCTTTCTTTTTGACCATTGTATTGTCTGTCCTCCTTCCTTTCTTTTTGACCATTGTATTGTCTGTCCTCCTTCCTTTCTTTTTGACCATTGTATTGTCTGTCCTCCTTCCTTTCTTTTTGACCATTATATTGTCTGTCCTCCTTCCTTTCTTTTTGACCATTGTATTGTCTGTCCTCCTTCCTTTCTTTTTGACCATTGTATTGTCTGTCCTCCTTCCTTTCTTTTTGACCATTGTATTGTCTGTCCTCCTTCCTTTCTTTTTGACCATTATATTGTCTGTCCTCCTTCCTTTCTTTTTGACCATTGTATTGTCTGTCCTCCTTCCTTTCTTTTTGACCATTGTATTGTCTGTCCTCCTTCCTTTCTTTTTGACCATTGTATTGTCTGTCCTCCTTCCTTTCTTTTTGACCATTATATTGTCTGTCCTCCTTCCTTTCTTTTTGACCATTGTATTGTCTGTCCTCCTTCCTTTCTTTTTGACCATTGTATTGTCTGTCCTCCTTCCTTTCTTTTTGACCATTGTATTGTCTGTCCTCCTTCCTTTCTTTTTGACCATTATATTGTCTGTCCTCCTTCCTTTCTTTTTGACCATTGTATTGTCTGTCCTCCTTCCTTTCTTTTTGACCATTGTATTGTCTGTCCTCCTTCCTTTCTTTTTGACCATTGTATTGTCTGTCCTCCTTCCTTTCTTTTTGACCATTATATTGTCTGTCCTCCTTCCTTTCTTTTTGACCATTGTATTGTCTGTCCTCCTTCCTTTCTTTTTGACCATTGTATTGTCTGTCCTCCTTCCTTTCTTTTTGACCATTGTATTGTCTGTCCTCCTTCCTTTCTTTTTGACCATTGTATTGTCTGTCCTCCTTCCTTTCTTTTTGACCATTGTATTGTCTGTCCTCCTTCCTTTCTTTTTGACCATTGTATTGTCTGTCCTCCTTCCTTTCTTTTTGACCATTGTATTGTCTGTCCTCCTTCCTTTCTTTTTGACCATTGTATTGTCTGTCCTCCTTCCTTTCTTTTTGACCATTGTATTGTCTGTCCTCCTTCCTTTCTTTTTGACCATTGTATTGTCTGTCCTCCTTCCTTTCTTTTTGACCATTGTATTGTCTGTCCTCCTTCCTTTCTTTTTGACCATTGTATTGTCTGTCCTCCTTCCTTTCTTTTTGACCATTGTATTGTCTGTCCTCCTTCCTTTCTTTTTGACCATTGTATTGTCTGTCCTCCTTCCTTTCTTTTTGACCATTGTATTGTCTGTCCTCCTTCCTTTCTTTTTGACCATTGTATTGTCTGTCCTCCTTCCTTTCTTTTTGACCATTGTATTGTCTGTCCTCCTTCCTTTCTTTTTGACCATTGTATTGTCTGTCCTCCTTCCTTTCTTTTTGACCATTGTATTGTCTGTCCTCCTTCCTTTCTTTTTGACCATTGTATTGTCTGTCCTCCTTCCTTTCTTTTTGACCATTGTATTGTCTGTCCTCCTTCCTTTCTTTTTGACCATTGTATTGTCTGTCCTCCTTCCTTTCTTTTTGACCATTGTATTGTCTGTCCTCCTTCCTTTCTTTTTGACCATTGTATTGTCTGTCCTCCTTCCTTTCTTTTTGACCATTGTATTGTCTGTCCTCCTTCCTTTCTTTTTGACCATTGTATTGTCTGTCCTCCTTCCTTTCTTTTTGACCATTGTATTGTCTGTCCTCCTTCCTTTCTTTTTGACCATTGTATTGTCTGTCCTCCTTCCTTTCTTTTTGACCATTGTATTGTCTGTCCTCCTTCCTTTCTTTTTGACCATTGTATTGTCTGTCCTCCTTCCTTTCTTTTTGACCATTGTATTGTCTGTCCTCCTTCCTTTCTTTTTGACCATTGTATTGTCTGTCCTCCTTCCTTTCTTTTTGACCATTGTATTGTCTGTCCTCCTTCCTTTCTTTTTGACCATTGTATTGTCTGTCCTCCTTCCTTTCTTTTTGACCATTATATTGTCTGTCCTCCTTCCTTTCTTTTTGACCATTGTATTGTCTGTCCTCCTTCCTTTCTTTTTGACCATTGTATTGTCTGTCCTCCTTCCTTTCTTTTTGACCATTGTATTGTCTGTCCTCCTTCCTTTCTTTTTGACCATTATATTGTCTGTCCTCCTTCCTTTCTTTTTGACCATTGTATTGTCTGTCCTCCTTCCTTTCTTTTTGACCATTGTATTGTCTGTCCTCCTTCCTTTCTTTTTGACCATTGTATTGTCTGTCCTCCTTCCTTTCTTTTTGACCATTATATTGTCTGTCCTCCTTCCTTTCTTTTTGACCATTGTATTGTCTGTCCTCCTTCCTTTCTTTTTGACCATTGTATTGTCTGTCCTCCTTCCTTTCTTTTTGACCATTGTATTTTCTGTCCTCCTTCCTTTCTTTTTGACCATTATATTGTCTGTCCTCCTTCCTTTCTTTTTGACCATTGTATTGTCTGTCCTCATTCCTTTCTTTTTGACCATTGTATTGTCTGTCCTCCTTCCTTTCTTTTTGACCATTGTATTGTCTGTCCTCCTTCCTTTCTTTTTGACCATTATATTGTCTGTCCTCCTTCCTTTCTTTTTGACCATTGTATTGTCTGTCCTCCTTCCTTTCTTTTTGACCATTGTATTGTCTGTCCTCCTTCCTTTCTTTTTGACCATTATATTGTCTGTCCTCCTTCCTTTCTTTTTTACCATTGTATT